>JAQPZY010001402.1:695000-875000 GCA_029931535.1 Margaritifera margaritifera | reverse complement strand
CCTGATTCAGTAAGGATTTCATAGTTGACAAATTTGTGAAATCCTAAATAGACGGTTAAAATACAGTCAGGTTAGTACGATCTTTAGAACAGCGGCCTAAATATTTGACTGATAAGCAATTTACTGAATCACAGAAACAGTTTAATATATGCAGTCTAAATATTTTAAGAAAGATAGTTTTGAAAGTTTTAACGAAACAGCTATAACACCAATACGAAGTTTTACTCATCACGACTTCCGGTTTTGACACGGTGGGAAGCAGTCGTTCTTGGGTCATCTGGTAAGGTATCTTGTAAAAAAGAACCTTATTGTATCAACATGTAGCTCATTGTATCAACATGTAGCTCATTGTATCAACATGTAGCTCACTGTATCAACATGTAGCTCATTGTATCAACATGTAGCTCATTTATATCAACATGTAGCTCATTTATATCTTGGAAAGCAAGCTGTTGACTGGGAACTACAATGGTATAGGTAATTTCTTGCAAAGACGTGTACAAAAGTGCTGGTACAATACAAATCTGTTGTTTTGTATCCCCGCGACGAGCCCACCCACCCTCATCCTCTGTTTACGAAGAAACTTCTTTACGTTTCAGAGAAAATGGCACACTGGCAAGTGCGTCCTTGTTGAATAGCAGTCAAGATTTTTCTCTTCTCAGTTGAGTCAATGTTGGTGCAACATAATTAACTGGGAATGAAACTGGCGTGGATTTGTCGGTGAATATTATTTCATTGTGGTAGAAACAATCCCTGAATTTTTTCACGCCTGGTCGTGCAAGCAGCGATTGATCTTGTTTACGAATTAATTCTAATGATATAAGGCTATGAGCGTGTCGAGTTGGTAAATCCAGGCCCGGGTGGTCAGAGCTATCTATTTCTATTTTACCTTCGCGTAGATTATATTTGAGCGTGTATGAGGACCTGGTAACACCAATTTGAACCAGATATGTGTCGACAAATGGAACAAAATTACTATCAATGTTAGCATATATTGTCTGCTCAACCACTTCCTCTTTGGTAAATTCAGCAACCTGATCACCTCGGTCAGAATCCAAAACCATTATGTAATGATAATCTAATCTTAAAGACAGTTAAGAACCCTTCAGCATAAATGTTGAATGCTTATTGAATTTCATCTCCAGCGGCAAATGGTGTTGATACTGTATATGTCAAAAGTTCTGCAACAGTGCGAGGTCTGTCACTACGTGAGATTGGTGAAATAAAACAAGATGCCGCTGATTATTTACCAACATTACCATTCTCCCAAACGCACGTTTAGTTCCGGTTATGGTAAACAAGTATGATCAAGACTAGAACACCTTTAACATGTGCCTTTTAGGTCTCTCAAAGCCATTGTTAAAAAAATTGAAAACAAGTCGACCATTTGATAACGTTAATAAGCTAATGTTTTCCTCTCCTTCTTTGGTTAATATTCCTTGAATTTGGCTCCAGAACGTTTTTACACTTGGTGGTGAGGGCACATCTGCGATTTGTTCATCCACATATTGTTTTATTGTAGCATCAACATCCTCAACATAGTTTTTGATAGACGCAATCAACAGACCAGAGTCTCTGCTTCCCCCAATGTCATTGATTTCGGCCAGGATTTTCGCGACGGTGCCTTGAACCCTCAGAACAATATCTTGCATATCCACGTTTGACGTTTTAAATTTGTCAGTTTGTTCTTGAGAAACCAAAGGCTTGCCAGAGTCTACATTGCTGGCAAACCTGGTCAGATAGATATTAGTGCCGCGTTGTTTTCTGGTTGAGCTTCTGTAATTGTTAAGAGGCATCTCTATACTATTAAGCTTACATTCTATAATGTAAACTCAATAAAGGTTTGCGCAGTTGGTGAACGCTTAAGTGCACGTAATGCTTTAACAACAAGATGTCTGCATATTGAGTCGGCTAGACTAGTTTGCAACGGCAGCCCTGAATAAAATAGTGGTCGTTGTCCAGCGCTAGCGCAACTGTTTAAATAATCAACAACTTTACGTGGCGGTGCAAGAATCCAGGCTAACGATGCCAGTGGGGAATCATCAATGCAAGTTCATCACGCATAAAAACACCTCGAATAAAATTGGTCAACGGACACGAAGCCACAATCAAAGACCACTTCCGCTCGGGTGTCTTTGGCTCCAACGCCTTAATAATCGAAGACCTTTTCCTTTTTGTCGAGACGTTATGCGTCCCCCAACTGCCTTTTTCAATGCCTTCCCGGATGCAGTTCCGACAGCCCATAACGCAGCCACTTTTGCAGGCGCTAACAGCGCTGGGATGTCCGCGACGAATGAAAATATTCCACCGGTCTACAGGCGCATCAGTAACCCTCATTTGGTCATTCAAGCCCTGCAACAGCAGAGTCTTGTCGGAGAAAATCATAGCAATGCATTAATACTCTGTGAAGTACATGTCCACCACAGACTGTTTAACCAGGTCCAGATGCTCGAGATTAAATTATAAAATCGGGTACAAAGCTCGAACGTCGTTGCTGGGAAATCTGCAATCCTGTGTCAACATTTTGGTCTCGTTTCAGGTATTTCAACAGTCGATGATACACACAAGCGATTTGATGGTTGTCAAAAGTTGAGCAAATGTTTTCGGTGGGTTCTTCGTAACCGTTTAATCTACGCAAGACCTCAGTCGCTCCCAGTTTTGCAAATATCATTGGACTTTCCAGCTGGTTGTTTAGATGGTCTACGCTTTAAATGCTACAAGCACGTGCCGTGATGCACTGACACCTTGTTGAGCACTTATTTGCCATGAGAATTCTCCTCGAGCGGCGTCGTCTTGCATAGAGTCTGTGAAAATGAAATTATAGATGTTTCGCCAGATATCATAAATGATGTTAAACGTTCGTCTATGTCCATTGATGGAGTTATTGGTGGCACCCAAAGTGTAAATTTGGATAACACAACTATACCCGGATCGGGAGCAGTGACTCCATCGCACTGAATTTGATTGTTGGCGTGTCCCTTGCGGACTAACACGATTGCGTGTTTAGCCCCGAAAATAACCTTATGAAAGTGTCTACAAAACCCAAATATGTGTGAGAGTGGAATCGCGCAGGAAAACTCCCCGCGCTCGTTAAGCTGGGCTCGACGATGTGCAAATCCACGTTGAAATTTGGATTGAGAGCATTTACAGCGGGCGTTGGTGCCTCTCCTGCCGCGTGTCGAAGATTTCTAATTGTATACTGTACATGATCTGCACGTTCGTTTGTGTCCTTGACAAACATAGACGGGCCAACGGACCTTGCGTAGTCGTCATTGTAACGAGCGAGTCTGATAATTGTTGTACCGATATTTTGTGCTGCTGAACAATGCAATGATGCCGCTGTTGACAACTCGCACTTTGTCGTTGACACCGTACGGATTATTATTGTTGCGTACAAGCTTGGACTTCCAGGAATGCCTTGCACGGAGAAAATACCGAGACGTGTCATGAACATGAAATTCTACTGGTCCTTCCTTGTCTGGATCCCTAACCTCGTATGAGTAATATTGGTAATTTTCCTTGCTTCGATCTCGCAACACAGGTTCGTCTATTTCAAATGCGGGATCGGATACATCATTGAACTGAGCCATGTTGAAACTTTAGATTCCACTTATATACTATAGTTTGGTCTAATATCTATTGAAAGACAGCCATAATCCGCTTCCCATTGCCAGACTTGAAATCATTGAATCAGACAAACGTTGTTGAGCGGCTTCATTAATGATTTTACTGACCGAGGCTGGCATTGTTGCCGTCGATGGAAGTGTAACTGGAACCTTTGGTGGTGATCGATCGTCATAGTCGATTTCAAATAAATTTAACCGCCTGCAATCCCAGATTCTTTAACCGATCCGCAGCAACGTTCTTGATGCTATCAACGATTCGCATTGCAACTTGTTTAGCGATCGCTTCAACACGTGAAGACAGGTCTGCGAGTATCTTTGGTGCGCCAGTAAACAACCATTGGACAACATCACCAACACCATTTCCGTAATATGTCGCGTAAACGGGTTTTCTCGAGTTGACAACACGCACCGGTATCACACGTCCACGTACGACTGTCATTGTATTGAAATATCAGGTCGATCTCTAATGAACAGTTGAGTCGTCAAGGTCTCCCCGCGCAGGTCTATCATGTGTCCGTCCCGGTCCACAAGGGTGAAACAAAGGTTTGTCAACGGGGGATTGTTATATGGAAGATACATAGGCATGTGAGTAATTAATATCAGATCATCCAGGGCCTCAGTCCGGACAAACCCAAACAATATATAACTGTGCGACGCTCGCGTTTTCGATGCCGATGCTCGATAACTGCAACTGATTGCATCACAGGTTAGATTAACCTGAGTCGTGGTGGTGATCCTGACAATGTGTGGCGCGATAGTGTAACTGGTACCGTCTGGTCCTGCATGCAAAATTCGTTGGTCAGCTGGAATATTATTAATATCTTGAGGCCACCTAAGAACTGTTCTCAGCGACGACTGTGCAATATCTACCGCGTACGTTAGAGATTATATCGAGATAGCAGAGCTGAGTGTAGGGTCATGTTCTTGTTTAAATATTTTAGAATTGCGCTTGGTTACCAATGTGATCCTCCGTCGGATCTCTTCATTGATTGCTACAAGTTCGTACTTTCAAGTGGGAAGTCCAACAACATGCCAGGTGGCGCCATTGTCTGACAAAACACACAAACGAGTTATTCGCGGGAAATCACCCAAATGGCCGAGATCGAATATTAGGCCAAATGCGATAAACATGCAACGACGCCAATGCAATCTCAAGCCACATACAATTCTGGTTTCGTAGAAGAGAGAGTAATCATCGAGGTAACACTTGGGGTTATATTTGCAACAACACGCTGCATTGCAGCATTGATTTTTCGAAGAATTGTCTCAGTACTCATCATCGGTGTACAAACTTCGTTCTTTATATACATCATCAATATCTTCAATAAGTTCATACATCAACGTGCGAAATGTCCGCTGGTCCATAATGCCATTGGTAGGCAACCGCTGACAAATAGACGTGGCTTCATTAATAACTTCATGAACGTTGTTGCCCGCGCGAACTGACCCCACTAGCGTTTCCAATGTGTCAAAACGTTCATGGCCTGGGGTCATCGATGGGTAAACGGATATCTTCACCAACGACTTCTTCTTTCGTATGCTGTATTCTGAGTCGACTTTTTTATTTTCTGACTTTATTGTTAAATTCCTTCCACTCGCCTGTTGCCGTATGCTTTTAAACCTCTCCCGATATACTCTCCCAACCCAAAGGGTGGATGCTACATTGCTTGAAAGTTTCTTATACGTTTCCGTTATGTAATCTTTCCAGTCGCTGGGGAAAGAAGCGGCAAATTTTACAACATCATCATTAGTCTATTTGCGACCTTGGTCTCTAAATATATCAAGCAGTGGTTTCTTTGACTTTCGCTTGGGTGGTGATGCTGCCTCTGCCGCCACAAGGCCCACAGTCGCTACTTCTTGAACCTGGTCGCTTCTGGACGCGCAATATGTTCAATGGCTTGGGCTGTCATGACAATCGGGCCCATTTATCTTTTCTTTCAATCATCGCTTTTGTGGTTTTCGCAACTCTCTTTACCTCTTCCGCGGTTTCACGCGTGGGTTTAATCAGCAGTGCAAAGGTTTATTCAAATCCCGCTGTGAGGTCTTCACGTTCAGCCTGTCGCGACGCAAACATATCTCTGACGCGTTCAAGAAACATTTTTGTAACTGTGAAGAAGTTTCAGTCGATCCATGACAGCTTTGTTGCGTCGGTCCACATACTATGCTATGAAATCACTGGCGGATTTCTCCATCGTCATTATATATATTGCGTGTATTTGTTTAACAAGAGCGATACTTGCTCAGTCCATAAGTCAAGTCAATCCTGAGGAAACTATATGGGTCCTGGGTGACCTCCGCGAACATATTTGGAAATTCATCCTACTAGTAGTCAGCAGCACACCAAATCCAGTGAATGTTTGCTAGACCATGCGCGTCAATGCCATGAAATATCATTAACATGTTGCAGTTGTCACGGATCATTTTAGGCACGTGTAATGTAATGGTAGAGCCGCGGTCACTGGAACTTGTGTTCGATGTGAGCAAATAAGTTCACGTTTGTCAGAACCTCCGGTTCTATAGGGAAAAGCCGTCGACGTGCAGGGTCTAACAAAACTTGGCGGCGGTAATGTTTCTGATGCGTTAGTGAAGCTACCCGGGACAGCGCGTGGATAGGACTCTAATAACCGACCAGCGCCCGGAGAAGATCATGTAAATCGTGTAGATGCTGCATGTTACCTACATGATCTCGCGTACCAATCAATAAACAATATCGTTGCACGCCAACGTGCCGATCTGGATCTAAATGTACAGAAATAGTATTATCAATAAATTCTTCTCAATGTTTATCTACAACAGCAACGTTTGGTCTCTATCACAAGAAAAGTGAAGAATGTACATAAGGTGTACTCCAAGTGTATTAAGGCCACTCTCCTGGCAAATGTATTGTGGAGACAGTGATGCAGAGAAAAAATGGGATTCGATAACATTCCATATCAATTAAAACTACTATGCAATGTCTTCCGTATGAAACCAAGAATCGGAGCGCATGAAATCGGATCATATTTAGCTCAAAGGTTAAGTCAGAGGAATAAAACTCTCTCTGTCTCTGTCTCTGTCTCTGTCTCTCTCACTCTCTCTCTCTCTCTTTCTTTCTCTCTCTCTCTCTCTCTCTCTCTCTCTCTCTCTCTCTCTCTCTCTCTCTCTCTCTCTCTGTTGACTATATATAATTTCCCTTGCGCCTAGAGTAATTTCCTTTTGAGCTTGTTCCATTCTTTATGGGGGGATGAGTGAAATGTCAAATGTGTTCCAGCGCTGGTTCATGAGAGCTAGGTAATAGGTGCCGTTGCTTGTGACACGGGTTCGAATCCTACTTGGACCAAATTACAACTCTAACCTGTTTTATTATATCAGTGCAAATAACGTCTTTTTAATGTTGGGAAACATAAATAAGTAGAAGTACATGACAAATAGAGTTGTTGTCAAAATTGACGGAGTCCCTCAGGAGCTTAATGTTAATAGGGAAAGCATCATTAACTTAAGTAATCTAATTGCACGAATAGTGTTGAAAACACGGTCCAATATCTTCAATAATATTTTTAATTGGATATTGGTGAGTGTATTGCATATGATCAATTATTAATTTCACTGGATACAATAACCGTTATCACACAAATTATGCAGCCGTAAAGAGTACACGACAAATACATTTGTAGTCAAGATTTACAGAGTCCCTCAGGAGCTCAAAGTTAATAGGAAACGCATCATTAACTTAAGTAATCTAATTGCACGAATAGTGTTGAAAACACCGTCCAATATCTTCAATCATATTTTAATTGGATATTGGCGAGTGTATTGCAAATGATCAATGATTAATTTCACTGGATATAAGAACCGTTATCACACAAATTATGTAGCCGTGAGATAGAAGTTACAACTCAGGTATTTAGGACGTGCCAGTAGTATTAATGTGAGAGAACGAGGGCACCTTATATTATTTTCTGAAATGTTATCACAATCTCGTATAGGGGTATGCTGAGAATCAAAGGAACAACTCTTATTTCAAAGATACACCAAAAACACCATAGTACACCTTGTACTACTTTCCAAATTCATACAACCGTCTCGTGTAGGAGTACGAGGGTATTTGAAAGGATCATCTCATATTTCAAAGAAATAACGAGCAAACATGTAAATTTATAAAACACTTTAAGCATACTAATAAGTTTTAAAACACAACCAAGACACTCTAGTTACTAGACCAAATAAATAATAGTCAAAGAAAGAGGAATACTAGTGTCTTGATTATGTCATTGTAAGTTATTTCCAGTTCTGTCAGGACTAGCCATATGTTATTATTTTAGATTGTATCAAACTTAAAATAAAAAATAAACGAGCAAATGACAAAAGTACAATAAACTTAAATAAAGTATACGACTGTGTCTCCTTCGTTACAAAGAATCTTAGAAAGGGGCTGTATGCTTTGAAATATATTTGAACCCCACCTCTCAAATAAAATACGTAGTTAAATGAACTACATTCTATCTTGGAGATAAGCCAATATATAAGAAAAATATAGTATATAAGGAAGTTCAAATCAAAATACTTAAGCTCACCTCAGTGAATGGAATAGGCGACATAGCAATAAAAATGATCATTCTAGGGATCGAAAAATAGCAAAGATAGTTAGAAGTTTTGAAATGAAATCCAAAACCAAAAGTTCTTATGTAAACATATGCAGCAACCTAGAAGTCAGAATGACTCTATCGATGATTGTGTATAGGGTTCATGCATTAGAGTCGATTAACACAGTTCTAAATAAATAAATAAATCAAATATAGGCTTATAAAAAAAGGCTATGCAAACACAATAAAAAAAAAAACAATCTAGAAGTCAGAATGTATCGGGGTGAGTGTGGGAGATGGTCTCATGTGTGATACTTACACATAAAGACGCGTGGAACAATGCGAACAAATTGCTCGTATGGCTAACATAATGAAACCTTGACACATAATCTTGTGTACGTAAACACACGGAGCTCAAACCAAAATCAGAGCATACAAATGTGGCCTCACTCTGGAAGCGGTGGGTGGTGCATTCTTTATACAATACCTTCAGGGTCAGGAGCATCTATACTGATCAAAGTAGTTTGCAACAATGTATTACAACAGTTCAAAGTTAAATATACCTGTTTCTGTTCCAAAAATCTTTTTTCTTTAAATTGTTGACAATATTTTCTTACAATATTTATTATTTTGTATTATATACTCAAGTGTTAAGTATAGAAAATTATTGATTAAATATTTGTCATCAGTTTTTATTTCTATATTTTTACTTGAAAATATATCCTAATATTTTCGACATGTGGAAATACCCGAGCCCTCATTATGGCATGGAACACTCCATTAATTATATTTGCAGCAAGAAAAACGATGACTTTGTGAGCTATAGCAACACGTACCAACTGCAGTATTTTTCAGACACGGCAAACATATTTGTTTTTTTACCGAAAATATTTGACTCACAACCGTTCGCTTCTCTACTAAGTTACGTCCCTGGATTGCATTGTGAACAAAGTAAAAGCCCGGTCTGCTGCATTTCTCAATCGGACTGAGTATGTTGTTGGATAGGGTCAACTGATTAGGCGATCCAAAACATACCTTTCTCTTAAATCGCCGATATGTTATTCTCTATCTATGAATACAGTTGCAATTGAAGAGAACTTCAGAAAGCGAGGGATGTTGAAGTACTAGCTTAACCTTTCAAGCTTTTGATTCAAGGGCAAGTTTTGCATATATTAATGTAAAAACAATTCGTGTAAACATCGCAGATATATTTCATCTTGTGGTACAAATAAAAGACAGTCGCTATAATATCATCATTTTATCTACGACGTGATGAAATATATCCGGTTTTAACGTAGAAAAAAATTATCTCCTATATTTTATTGACCATTTATTTTATCTATCTATCTATTATATATATATCTATATATATATATATATATATATATATATATATATATATATATTGATATATATATATATTGATATATATATATATATATTGATATATATATATATTGATATATATATATATATACATATATATATATATATATATATATATATATATATATATATATATATATATTGATATTTAAAGAAATAAACAAACAAGTGTACTTGCTTTACCTGTTTCAAAGAATGTTAGAAAAAATTATTTATTATGTTGATACGTGTACTAGCGAGACAAGAATTGAGTCTTATGAGTAAGCAAAAGATGCAAACAGAATTATCACTAAAAGACAGATAATGATTAAAGAAAAACGTAAATGATAATTGATTACGGCATTAACAATCAAGGGTTGTATAAAATTTTCACTGACATTGAATTATACATAAAAAAGACCATTATTCTCAAACTTAGAAAATTTGATTTTGAAAACAATCAGCTTGATGTAACGATCAGACTTATGAAGGAGGAAGAGAAAGTGAGAATTTTACCATAATACAAAGCCTATAAACATAATGAATAGAGGTCTAATGGATAGTGTCATAAAAAGTTCACTTGACATTTTACATGTCAAATATGGACAGTAAATATCTACCACAAATTAAGACCGACAATTGCAAAAACCTACGGTATTTTCAGAGGAGTATGAAAAAACATATTACCTTAATAAATACATGTCACATTTGCAACGAAGAAATAGAAGATAGTTACGTTCGCGACCATGATCACTTAAGAGGCAAGTACAGAATGACTGCCCATAATGACAGTAAGTCAAAAAACAGTTATTACAATCCCCACCCCCACTTTATTCTTTCACAACTTGTCAGACTATGATTGTCGTCTGTTTATAACGAAATCTATGCAAACAAAGATGAAAAGAAAATAAATTATTGCAAGTAGGAAAGTTAAGCTAAAGGTCATTTCTTATACACTTCGACCCCAATAATTGATTAAACCGGCTATACCAAAACTAAAACAAATACAAGTCTGTAACACATAATCGATACCAAAACATTGAATATCAAATTTGGGTAAAATTATTCGTAGAGCTGGATACAAACTTACAGAAAGACCTAATAATGAGTTCGAGAAAACGTTTCTTCAAATTAATCGATAACGCTGTATTCAGTAAAGGGATGGAAAATCTCAGAAATAGGACAACAGTAAAAATAGAAACATATATATATATATATATATATATATATATATATATGTATATGTATATGTATATATATATATATATATATATATATATATATATATATATATATATATATATATATATATATATATATATCGAAAACATAAATAATTCGCTTGAAGGAAAATAATAAATGAAGATTTGGTAATATTCAACCCAATCTATGGTGGTTTTACTATGTTTGAGCTAACAAAATGGTTGATGATCGAATTATATTACAAACAGTAGAATAGCAAATATATGCATCTATATATAATACAGAATTGCGTGATCGAAACGAATTTTAAAAAGAAACTGAATTGTACCAAAAATGTCTGTTGGAACATATTAGGAATTAGCAGAAAAATAATTTATTCAGTTCATAGAACCATGAGATGTTTAATATGAAAATGGTCAAAGTAGTAATGAGTTCTTACGGGGATAACATTATTTCTTGGATAACGTAAAGACCTTAGGGAACGAAAACGTAAGCATGCTAAAGACAATACCTACTGATCCCAAAATAACCTTGTAATGAAAAGGAAGGTCAAGTCTCATTAAAAGTTTGACTGCCACTTAATGCGGTACTGTTTTAATCTATGTCAGTGCTGCTACTTAATGGGAGACTGATTTAACTAGTTCAGTGCTGCCACTTAATGCGAGACTGCTTTTATCTATTTAAATGTTGCCACTTAATGCAGACTGCTTTAACTAGTTCAGTGCTGCTGCTTAATGCGAGACTGCTTTAATCTATTTCAGAGCTGCCACTTAATGGGAAACTGCTTTTATATATTTCAATGCTGCAACTTAATGCGAGACTGCTTTTATCTATTTCAATGGTGACACTTAATGCGAGACCGCTTTTATCTATTTCAATGCTGACACTTAATGCGAGGCTGCTTTTATCTATTTCAGTGCTGACACTTAATGCGAGACTGCTTTAACTTGTTCAGTGCTGCCACTTAATGCGAGACTGCTTTTATCTATTTCATTTTAATGCATCTGCATTTGTAGTAAACTTTTCTTACAATATGCTTAAATAGTTTCTTATTCTTTTCATCCTTTTTGTACGTCGTGTCAAGTGTACATTACACCACATTGATATTGTTAGGTAGGTCTTCACCGGAATATTCTTTTGTATCTATTTTAGGTTGTTCGACCTCAGCGTGCAGCATGTAACATAAGTTATCGTTTTGATGTTAACAATCAAATTAGTTCTATTTAAATCCGTAGTTGTTTTCATAGATATTTGTTAGATAGATGTTTTCATTCATATTCATTTTGTTTTTGACGATCTCTATCTTTTTGTTAACTCTGTTAAATCAATCTTTTTAGCGACTCTGACACTACGTCAACATTATATGGTTATTTTGGAGTTTAGGTCAGTAATATTTGTGCCAAAATCAAATATTATCTTTTTATTTTTTGATAGTTATGTTGGGTTTCATTATTCAAGTGTTTCTAAAATTTGCCAAGGTTCAAAGTACCATATTTAATTCTGAGATTTTCGTTTCATTTTTTCGAAGTCACTCCACCAAACACATATATATACGTGTTTATTTTGTCTTCGATTGCTTGTAAATATTGTCGAATGCTAAGTAAATCATCTATTCTGTCTCTTATTGTTTGCAAGACTTGTAAGGCCGTCGATAAAATATTGAATCTCTGCCTGAACAATCAATGTGCATCAAAAACCTTTTTAGATTAATTAGTTTTTGTAGCTTACTCACCAGGATATTTAAGACGTATTATTCATCCTATACTTCATCTATAATATTTACTTGTCATGGAAAACATATGTCACAGAAATACCGTGAAATGCTATCATTCTTTCATCTTCATCTTTGCTGTTGATATTCAATCTGTTGTTTATACCTCTTGTAATTGTTTGTAATTACATAACCATTGTAAGAAATAAAATATCCTTAAAAAGAACTTTGAAAGACACGAGTAAACAGGAATACTAACATTTAGAGTAATTTGCTGGCGTTATTGATTTAGTTCAAGAAATTATATACATAGTTGGTTTCGAAAACTCACAAACTATATCCGACCACAATTATTGACATTTATTGCGTATCATGTAAAACAGATACATTAAAACAGATTTAAGAAAACAGATATCACAAGTAAGAATACGATAAAAAAATGAAAAGAAGAAATCAGAGAGCACTATAGCATGTATTATGCACAAACGTTGTTGTTCGTTCTTCGAGTTCGAACATGACCATGTCATCACTAACTGGTTTGATTTCTGTGAGTACGCGAGTGGCTGATCAGGCCAATTTGTGCCCTGAACTGACTGTGGCACACTTGACAGGAGATACCGCTTGGGTTTGTTTGATCAATAGAGGGCGTGCTGCAGTTCTGAGATTTACACTGCTCATGCTTCTGCACTGCCTCTAGAATTCTCCTCCATCCAAAGTCTGATCCTCCAGTATGGATGAAACTGCCCCAGTTGGAGCGATGCTGTGTGAGATCTTCCCAAGACTCAGGGTCAATCTTGTAGTGTTTGAAGGATGACTTAAGGGAATCTTTGAAGCGTTTCTTCTGACCACCCTCTTATAGTTTTCCCTCCGTCAGCTCACCGTAGATCTTCTTTGGTAGTCGCTCTACTGACATCCTGATGACGTGGCATCCCCATCTCAACCGTGATTTCATCAGCAGAGTGTAGATGCTTGGAATGCCTGTCCGTGTGAGAATATCATTGTCTGAGATCCTGTCCTGCCATCTTATTCTCGTCAGTTTCCTAAGGCAGCACACGTGAAAATGGTTCAGGTTCTTGGCATGGCGTCTGTACACCGTCCAGGTTTCGCAATAATACAGCAGGGTCTGCAACACAGTTGCTTTGTAGACCTTAAGTTTTCTTTGTAGACTGACACCTCTGCGCTCCCACATATGCGCACCTTGTCTGTCGAAGGCCACACTTGCTTTAACAATTCTGGCGTTGGTTTGATCATCGATGTGGACTGCACATGACAGTGTGCTGCCGAGATAGATGAACTTGCCCAATGCTAAGAGAGTTTAGCCATTTACTGTGATGGTAGGCTCTACGCAAGGCTTTCCTGGTGTAGAGTGTTGCATCATCTCTGTCTTCTTGATTCTGGTTGTGAGACCGAAATTGTCACAAGCTGAAGAGAAATGGTCCATACCAGATTTGGCATTCAGGGAACAGTCGTCAGCAAATAATAGATAACGAACAGTCACTTCCTGTAACTTCGTGCTTTAAGGATGACTTGAGGGAATCTTTGAAGCGTTTCTTCTGCCCCCCAGAGATCGCTTTCCCTCCTTTAGCTCACCGTAGAATAGCTTTTTTCGTAGTCGCTCTATTGACATCCTGATGACGTGGCATCCCCATCTCATCTGTGATTTCATCAGCAGGGTATGGATGCTTGGAATGCCTGCCCGTGTGAGAGCATCATTGTCTGGGAACCTGTCCTGCCATCTTATCCTCATCAGTTTCCACGGGCAGCACACCTGAAAATGGTTCAGCTTCTTGGCATGGCGTCTGTACACTGTCTAGGTTTCGTAAGCATACAACAGGGCCGGCAATACAATGGCTTTGTAGACCTTAAGTTTTATGCCTCTGCGCTCCCATAAATTCACACGTAGTCTTCCAAAGGCCACAATTGCTTAGCAATTCTGGCGTTGGTTTGATAATCGACGTGGACTGTACGTGACAGTGCGCTGCCGAGATAGGTGAATTTGCCCACTGCCAAGAGGGTTTGGCCATTTAATGTGATGGTAGGCGCTACGTAAAACTTTCCTGGTGCAGGTTGGTGGATCACCTCTGTCTTCTTGATACTGATTGTGAGACCGAAATTGTCAGAAGCTGAAGAGAAATTGTCCATACTGTGTTGCATGTCAGACTCAGATTTTGCAGTTAGGGAACAGTCGTCAGCAAATAGGAGATCACGAACAGCAACTTCTTCTAACTTCGTCTTCGTCTATAGTATTCTCATGGTGAACAGCTTTCTGTCAGTATCTGATGTTGATCCCAGTGTTATAGTCATGGAAGGCATCACCAGCTACGGTAAGTAACGGTAGACGGTACTACCTAGGGCTGTTGATCCAAAGTGGACAGCTACACATGGGTCCCTCTGGAAAGTCCCTACTGGTGGATCAGGCGTCCAAGCAGATATACTCATCCCCCGGCTGTGAAGGCAGATGGCAAGAGCTGTGTGGACAGCGCAGCGCAGAGCATCAACTCAGGTGGAATAGGAACTGATGGTCATCCACTGAATCTGGACGTGTCTCCAGACGCCTCAACATTGTCGTGCCACTGGATTCAGACAGGCCTGGACGTGAAGGAGACTCTGCGCAACGTACACAAATGTACCATAATAACGAAAATATATTATTTCAAAATGCAAAAACAATAAATCAGACACGACATTAAAACCAATGAATGTTATCAAAAATGGTTAAAACTCAAAAATCCTGAAAAAGTTAGTGATGATGGCCTTCATATTGGTTATGTCATATCATATCATGATCATGTCATGTCATGCCCCTCTTACGATTTGTCTGATCCTGAACACCAAACGAAAAGTTTTCACGGGACAAATTCAAGATACATGAAAGTTCGTAAGAAACGGTGTAAGCATGTGAAATTCCCTTAACAACAAAAGAGATAGAAGATCATGAGAAAAAGGTTGTATCATTCAAGATGGTTAACGTCATCACTTAGTAGATTTTGCAAGCATATATTGTCTAATGTATTGTCCTTCTTAGAGTTTAATAGAAAGAGATGTTGGAAAGTTCTCAAACTAGCACACAGTGCAGATAGAGACAAACCTAGCTTAAATGACAAACATCTGTTGATGCTATGTAGTCATCTTTTAGTTGATTTTAAAAATAAACACATTGTGTATTTTTCAAAATGTTGCTTATTATTGATGTTATAGTGTAAATAATGACATCTGACAATCATGCGGAAATCTTGGCAGCTCTAGCATCTCCAACGATTTCAGACGTCTTGTTGACTTGTTTCTCTTGCATTTTTCCAACATATTTCAATCAAGGTTTTACTGGTTATTTCCTTGTATGTTTAATTTGCAATAGCTATGTTGAACTCTTCAATTTCTGTATAAATGGAGTTACTGTTTTCATCTATCGATTCCAATTCTTTTCTAGCTATGACTATTCCATTTATTTGCTGTTTAAATAACAAGAACTGACAGATGGTTGTGACGATTATTAAAATGAAAGACTCAGAAAATCGTGTATATAAAGATGGTCATGAAGATCTAAGACCAATACAATACCAGTCTGATGATTATTTTGACCTCAGTAGTGATTTTAATTGTGTTAATTTTATAAAGGCCGATCTATGTATCTCCAATTAAGTGTTAGATGTTGTAATCTATTAGTTATATTTCCTCTTAAATTTGCGTGTCATGAACAATGTTCACCTATACTTTGTGCATGTAATTGGGTTTTATTGTGCAAATACATTGAACCTCTTTTACTTTTTTCCATCATTAACATGTAATTAACTTTTGATTTTTACTTGTTTTCAAACCCGTGTGTGTTGAACAATGTTCACCTATGATACGCTTAACAAATTGTCTTGAAGAGCTATAAACATTGTGATAGGACATCCATAAAAAGAAACTATTTTTTCATGCAATTTGCAACCTTTTTTCAATCATTAAATCGTATGATTTTTTCAGAGATTTATGTTAGATGCTATCATTCATATGATTGATTCAAAATACAAGGAGACACAATGAGTTGTGTTTTCTTCGAACTTTGTTTTCCATTAATTCTATCTCTGCTTTTGTTGAATCACTGTAGAATGTCCTTGAACAGTTAACGCAAGTTTCGAATTGTCCTGTGAACCTAGACTTATACAAATTTGTTTACTTATTCACATCAAACACGTAATTTATTCCATCTTCTTACCGCAGTGTTGTAACAATCTTACAATCAGAAGTGATGATGCTCAACTCTGTGTTATCATCATTAAATGTAAACTGCAAATATACATCCTTTCTAAATATCGAGATAATTTTCTTGATGTTTGAATTCAACAGTCAACAAATGTATTCTCTTGCATTTCATGTTAACACAACAAGCTTTGACCGCAATTTTATATCATCCAAACTTATAAAAAACTGCATGTTACCTCTTGAGACAGAGACTGTTGCTTTCATTTTGTGCTCTAATAAATGTTCAATGAAGAGATTATTAGGTGGTCGAATAATTGGCGTGTGTTGGTTGTGTTGTATAATGTCCACGTGTGTTCACTGTGCATTAGAAGTGTACATGTGTGTTATTTGCATTTTATTACTTTTTAGAAGTTGTATTTTAGAACGTTTTTACAAGTGTGCTCGTAGTGTTATAGTTATTTCTTTAAAACAAACATTCCTCGTTTAGAAAACTTTCCTACCCCTACACGAAATAGAAGTATGAATTTTGTAGACATTTTTAAGTGTACTCATTGTGTTATCGATGTCTTTTGAAACAAGAGTTGTTCGTTTGCAGCATCATCGTAGACCTACATGAGATGGTAATGCAGATTTTATAAAATAGTACATGGTGTGCTTATTGCGTTCTCCTACCCGACACAAGATAGTACATTCAACCCAGGCAGGATATTAAAACCTAACGTTGTAGCAACAATAGATACATTATGGATACCTCATTCATATATTTGTATGTTCTAGAATACACTGGTTAATTTGTCGGTCGCGTCTTTTGCATCCGAAATTCTTTAAAAATTTTGTAAGAAAATGTAAATACTAACAACAACTGTACCAGAAGTTTAGAAGCTATTAGAAGCGAATATTAGCTTCGAAGTACTTCTATTAATTCAAATTATGTAAACGTTCAGTGAAGATAATCTTTTAAATATAACCTTTGTCTCTTTCTTCCAAAAAATAAGGTGAAACTGCATTAAAGAACGAGTGAACCAAACGTAATGTCATATATAACGGTTGTAACTGTATATAGTTTTAAAATTCGCAAATAAACCTCGTTCAACAAAATAATTCCACGCATTGTACTATCTCAATAAGTTTTTATAAATTTCACTTTTTCCCAATCTACTACTGTGGGGATTGGGGAGTACATAATCGATAGAAACGGCAGCTACCTTAGGAAAATTAAAGAGGTTTACCATAATATATGCAAACTCGTATCCCATTCGGAATTATCACTTCTGTTTATGTTGATATTTAAAAAAAAGAAATAATTGGATATAGTCATTCTAACGATAAATACTATCATTTATTTTATTTCATTTCCTCTGCTGTATTCCCAACATACCATTTGAAAATTGAAACTATTTACTAGGCTCTGATTTAATACACAAACACTGAAATTATTTACGTAACTTGCTATTTTATATTTCTCTAGCTAGCAATACGCATGCATACGGAAAGTACATAGAAAACCAACGGCGCATATACAATGCTGTCATTATACATTTTTTTCAGTAAAATCACCTTCATGTTCCATCAGCCAGTTATTAACATAATACATCATTTGTGTGGCATTTTTCAATAATTTGAAGCTGGGCTCAATGTGTGATGGAATCCTAAGGGGATACTATTAATGACGTGGGCGGACGACACTATCGATTCTGGAATGGACAAAGTTTAAAAAAAAATATTACTGGAGTGCAACAAACTTATGTTACAGTCTTTTTAACATATTTTCAAGATCATATATTGACTAATTAATTAAGTATTAACTTAAATTGACACATATTGACTTTATAATGTTTAGAGATTATTTAATGGGACTTATTACAAATGTGTCCTACTGGTCGGCATATAGAGGAATTTGCAACCAATCAAAACAATGGAAAATGATATATTTGATAAATGCTCATGCTTATAATTTTTCCAGGTTCAACTATTACAATAACAACAACAACAAATAAATGTGTTTTATTTCAGTTTGAAGGTGGTACTGGATCTTGTTTACTGATAAATTTAAGCTTTAAAAGGTCATTTGTTAAATGTAAAACGTACTAAAATACACTTGACGGGGAGTAAATATTAGCACAAATACACATTGCATATTTCATCATTGACAGGAATTAAACTTATCGATAGAAGCAATAACATGGTATGGATAGAGAAGTATCTGAACTGTTGGTATCACGTGCGAGTCTTCATTATGATTCAAATGAAACATACTTGGCAAAAGAACATAATTTCTTAAATATCGTATTTACATATCAATAAGTCACTTTGGTTGGATTTAATTGCTTAAATGTTATCGAAAGTGAGAGATAAATAGAGCGTGCAATTAGTTCCAAATCAACAACTTGAACAGACTGTAGTCAGGTCCATGCCACACTCAGTCATATTGAAATATATTTCCACGCTTGTACCACCTCAGGTCTGAAGGCCAATGTTAACTAACACTAGATTTCTCTATTTAAGTTTTCTCTTTGTATGGACTTTACGAGCATCTCTGATTATTGGCAGCAATCATAAACTCTTTCCTAAATGACAAAGAGAAAGTGTTCTTTGTAGCGTACCTAATCTATTTCATCAACAGCTTTCTGTGGAATTTCATAAAAATAAAAAAGGAAAATTTTATAGAGAAAGAGTGAGGCAGCGAACTTTTAATCTTTTGTTTGGAGGGGGTGGGGCCGTCAAAATTGAATTTTATCATTCTAAACCATATACCCCAAGTTCGTCCTCACGAACTTGAACAATATGTTAAATAAGAAGTTGATATTTTAGTTTAATTTCACCTTGATCTGTTCTGTATGGCATTTAAACTTCCGTATTTAGAGATAAGAGATAAAAGTTCAGATATTAGAGTTAAGTATATACTTAGACAATAGGACGGAAATCCTTTCATATTTGTTTCAAACATCATCAAAAGCATGTAGAAGTATGCAGGATAATCCTTATATTGGTTTATATGTGATTGACAAGTTACTGAGATTCCGCCTGTTTAAAGCCACAGCATTAAAAACGCTGTAAAACCGCACCTAGTTTTCAACACTTGTAAATATTTTGTTTTCCCAGGAGTTAATAGCTTATCTGTTATTACACGGGGGTTGGATGGCCAAGTGGTCTAAGGCGCTCTCCATTACAGATCACTGACATCTCAGCTCTGTCCGCGTGGGATTGAGTCACAGATAGGGTAACGAGGGTATGTGAGAAACTTGGGCAGTAGCTTTCCGTGGGTCGATGGTTCTCCCTGGAGATTTCCCTGGTTCTTCCTCCATCATAATATACTGGCCACTATGTATAGCCTATCATGTGCTGAAAATGGCGTTAAACAGATGAAACACAAACACTGTCATAACTCGCGCCTTCCTCCCTTTATTATCTCGTTCTCCTCAAATGATTTGAAGTGATTTTAAATTTCTGATAACGGATGCTATTAGGAATAGTGAACAAGAAGAACTGATACCATGTGTGTCTTAAGTTACAATATTTGCAATCATCAGAGGCATATATATATATATATATATATATATATATATATATATATATATATATATATGTATATATACTATATCTATTGTTTGTTGAGTAGATATAAGGAAATGTTTTCACGAGTGAAGTAGAAACATCGTATTGTCACGAGTGACCAAGCCGCGAGTCCACGAGTGACAAAACAAAATCTTTCCACTTTATGAGCTAAATATTTCCTCATATCTACTGAAAAAATAGATTTTTTTTTATTATATAATTTTATGGAGAAAAAAAACACATCGATTTGCATCAATTTGTTTCTATAGCCTATTGCTAATTTCACAAACTTTCCAGTCTCTCTCCCTTGTTCACTTACTTTTGCGGAAGAGATATTAAGGAAACATATTAATCTGATGTCATCTTTTTCGTCTGTTAAAAATTAAACTTAGAATGCTATATTATGCATGGTAACAAATATGCTGTTTCATAATTACTAATGTGTTATCATGGCGGGTTTTTGTTAGGAAGTAAAGGATTTCCTCTTGTTTAAAGTATATCAGTCTATGATTCACAACGTCAAAAACATAAATAGCTTGGACTGTAATTACTTTCTTATAATGAGTCTTATAAATACCTTTAAATTGCTTCTTTACTTTTTATATAATTCGTAAACACACAATAGTGAGTATTTTTCAAGTTACATAATAAAAGATGAATTATATCAGAAGTACATCTAATGTGACAGTTTAGAATAAATACGATTAACATGTCTTGGTCTTTCAACATGAGATATTTTTATTGTTACAAAAAGGTAGCGGGAGAGGAGTCAAACGTTCAGAAGGATGCTATTTATAAAATAAATCTTTCCAAAAAGTTTACAAATCCTCTGACTATACTCTAATGTCTGCACTAACTTAAACTTTCTTTCCTTATAAACGAGGCAATGCACTCTCAATGACGATGATTTGGTGATCTCCTGATTTTTTGTGGTACATTGCTTGATTTTAAGCTAATTAAAGCTTTAAACTAATAAAGAATATTAAAGGTGTACAGCCGTGTGAAAATATCTTCTGCACTATGGCTAGATTTTTATTACTTTGTTATCACCTTGATGCCAGTCGAATTTTATTTCATATAATATTCCAATTATAAGCTTATTCTGCAGTTCAGTTTTCTAACATTTACTTTCTTTCCCTGTAGTAATACGTTTCAAATATGTGGCATTTGCGACACTTTATGCGGAGATTAACCATCTGTTATCTGAATGTATTATATGTATCTCTGACAAACGAAGGCGTATTCATGATCTCAATACGTCTCATAATATTTAGTTTTAGTACCGATAGCGAACACACCCATGGGATATCCATGAATATCAGGTTATCCGGGGTACCATCAACATCTCTATTTGCATTTAAAGATCGAAGTCTAATGCATATTTGTTAGTACACTGCCATGGGATAATTGCAATGCAAAATAGATAATGGTGAAGTTTATTACAATAAGTAACACTTTTGAAAAATGTACACATATATAAAACATTTTGCTTCAAAGAAGTACAAATATATTAAAGAATTTCTGAAGAATCTTAATGCCAAAACATTTGTAGAGGTATTTTAAAGTAATACATTAAATGTTAGTACTGGTAGATTCTCGGTAGTAAAATCAAATGTTTGCTGGTTTATAATGTCAAAGTGTTTCAGTTCATAACACAAGATTATTTTTTATTTTGTTTAAATTTTTGCGATATTTAGATTTTTTCAAAAGCACCGATCCGCTCAGTAGTCAAAGTAACACTCAATAAATTATATGGGACTAATAACGTAACATTTTCATAATGGAGTCACTTTGAAACTTCCCAGCGGATTTACTGGAATTTTAAATGGCCATTATCACGAAAAAATTATCATCGGGAAATCAATGCTGATTTTGTCTAAACATAGCTGTAATTTGCTGCATACGCAATGGAATTATTTACGAGCATATTATCCATGGTAAGATCACTCAATCCATGTTGCATCAACGTATGTAGCAGTAATTAGAACCACCTTGCTTAAGTATTAAAGAACCTGGATAAACAAATCCAATATTAGACATCTTCACTCAAACACACACACACACACAGAGAGGTTGACAATGTGATTGAGATACAGACCTATCCGCTAAGCATACTGGACAGCATTATCACTGGAATCCACATTTATTGTATGTATGTGTACACGAGTATAGGAAGGTATTTTTATTCCAGCGATTAATTCAAACAGGTTAGATAAGTATCACTCCTTCCAAACAGGAATCGAACCCGCCACAAGAAACTGCCCCCATCACCTAGCTCTCATACACCAGCGCTCTAACCCTCTCGGCCATGCGCTTACCCCCCCCCCCCCCGCCCCGAATTCCCCCCACCCCAAACAAATGATTGAACAGACTACAGAGGAACGAACTACAGGATATATGTGTGTGTGTGTTTTAATTCAAATAGAAATTCATACTATATGCATATTTTAGTCATTCAGGTGCTTCGCACCATTGTCATTGATGCTGCCTTTCTTGGTATATACATTATACTTTCAAAGTATTTTTCTACCCAAACGTTTTTGTAGGGAGATATATAAACAACATCTTTACATCCATATACAATACCTATACAGAAAACCACATTTGCAAAACTAACATGAACATGAAACACGCACTGTGCATTAAACAAAATAAAATGGACAAATTAAATAGCAGAAACACAATGTTTTATTTTTTTGCGAGCCAACCACATTGCAGAAATCCACTCAATACAGGACATGTACAGTGTGCCACGAAAGTGTATCAATTATTGATATAGCAGCCAATACAAATCAAATGGTGTAGCCTGCAAACTTCACGCAATATAGGTGTTTCTACGGATGCTACATACAAATATATAAGCGCATTGATATATAATGTAGCCTTGTACAAATTACAACTATATATATATATGAATTTGTTCAAACGAAACTTAAATATTAGAGGGATTTAGTTAAACATTTACTTGTCTTTGATGAAATCTTTCTTAGTGGACACTTCATATCAGAGACATATATTTCCTAAAATCAAAATTTTTATGTACATTTTATATAACAAATTGTCGACAAAGTATTTAAAAATATTTTTCATCCTCATATATCATTCTTTGAATGATACAGAAACTCATTTTCTTAGTAAAAAGATTGTTTACACACTGGTCAGTGAACTGAGAAAATTTCTTTCCAGTTAAAGCAATGGGTTAAATTTAGCTTAAGTGGCAACAACACCATCAATACATATTAAACCACAACAACACCATGAATACATATTCAACTACAACAACAGCATCAATACATATTAAACTGCAACGAGAACATCAATACATATCTTGGGAAACAAAATAAAGGCCAATTCCTTAAGTTGGGACAATAGTAAAAGAGCTGATACGGCCTGTTACACATTATTTTGATAACTAATTTAATACATCGAGAGCATTTTCTTCACAATGTCCCACATAGTCACTGTCCGGAACAACAATAATCAATTAGTTACTTAGAATTCTTGCATGTCTCACATTCATAATTGTAGAAATAAAGTATAATTTACAGATTCAATGGTTTTGATGCACTTATATGTTATGTTTGTCCAGTTAACATTTTGTTCACCACGATTATATTTTAATCATCTTAAAGTCGAACAAGGTTGCTCGAATAGATTTAATGGATTTTGAAGAAGGCAGCAAAGCTGTTTTACACGATGTATGTGTTGCCGAAAGCTTGAAACCACTTTCCATTTCAGCATGAAAACACGAGTGCAACAAAAAAGAAAACAATGAAATAAATATAACGTCGGGAACATTATTTCATGGAAGTTATGCTTGTTATTTGTGCAAGAAACAAAGGTTCAAAATTGTAAACGCGAATCAATAAATACAGAAAAACAGTATTTTGTCTGAACATTTCACTTTGTGATTGAGCCATAGAAGAATTGAGCTTACTAAAACTATGCATACTAATTTTCTTTTATGTATATATTTATTTTATTACTTTCATTGTTTTCGTTGTTAATGAATATTTGCTTTAGTGTTATTTAAATCCTTGTATTGAACGTGCTTTTCTTTTACAAACGAAACTAATTTATGTGGTAACGGTTCTTGCATCCAATAAAACTGGTAACTAATGCGTTTTCACTAAACGAGCATTAGGCTATACATAATGTATGTCTTTTGTACTGTCATTCATTGCTAGAACGATGTTAGGTCCAAAACATTTGAGCTTGTAATAAATTGTCTGAGTATTAAGTTCGACTGCATAATTTAAGTGGTAAAACTGATACCTGATGCGCTTGCACTAAACTGACAAAAGGCGAAAAATGTTTATGGTTGGTACTGACATTCATTGCAAGAGCGATGTTAGGTCCAAAACATTTGAGTTCGTTTTAAATGGTATGCTTATTAAATTCCATTCCATAATTAATATTGTAACGGTCCTCGCAACTAGTCAAATTCATAAAAAATAAAATTGCACTAAACTGACACAAGGATGAATGTTGTTTACGATTGTTGTACTTGCAATAATTGTTAAAGCGATGTCATGTTCAAAATGTTTAAGCTTGTTAGAAAATGTCAATGCAATCAGCAAAATTTTTACAGTTGGATTTTGTTTAAGTTAATGACACGTATGATATTTCTTTTCAGCCCCTGAGGAACTGCTAGTCATAACAACAGTCATATGTATCATGTGCTCTTGCTTATTTATATTTCCCAGCATTGCAAATGAAATTTCAAAAATTAAAGGACGTTAATCTACGCAACGAAGTATATATATATATATATATATATATATATATATATATATATATATATATATATATATATATATATATCGCATCTGTTGCCGTTATACAAAATGAGTACCAAACTGGATTGACAAAAAGAGCCCCTTTCCATCTCCCTTCATAAATGTCCATGGATTATAAAATCTAGCCGTTGCACAGAACATTTGCTTTTAAAATGTATTATTTACAAAACTAAACCTATTCTTTGCCTCTTGCTTCTAAAAAATAAGATGAAATTGCATCATAGAATGAATAAACCAAACGTAATGTCATATATAATGTTTGTAGCTGTATGTAGCTTTAAAATTTGCAAAACCACCTCATTCAACGAAATAATTCCAATCATTGTACTATCTCAATAACTTTTGATCAATTCCACTTTTTCCCAATCTATAGCATATTGTTAATTTCACATACTGTCCAGTCTCTCGCCCTTGTTTACTTACTTTGTGGGAGATATATTAAGGAAAATTCTTAGAGTCACATCATCTTTTTAGTCAGTTGAAAATTAAATTTAGAATGCTTAGTTGAATTATCGAGATAGCAAATTCAATTTTTAAGATACAAGAATATAACAGAACGGAAATTCCAACAACAATTCCTGTTTTATTCAATAAAAGTGGCCTGCGAAGAAGAAATAAAGTATTACTAATAAAACAAATCATCATTTTAAGTACAGCCGTTCATCGACTGGCTATCATTTAACACAGATGATAATTTCTCTTTTGGTCAGATATTTATGGGCGTATTGTGGCCAAATTAATTAATTAAGCAAGTACATGAAAATCTTAGTCAAGTGCCTAGCTAGCTATCTTCTTAGTTAATTAATACGGCATCCCGTTAAGTAGGAGTCGAATAGTCAGTTTGCTATTAAGTTACAAAACGTAGCAGATTACATTCGACCGTCAGCAACCAACCAATTAGAATGAAATTACCGAGAATTCACTTTTTCGAGGGGTCTCCAATTTTCCTCGATTACATTAATGCTACAAACCATGAAATTCAAATCCAATAGAACCTTTCCATGAGTTTAAGTACCAAAGGAAAATGTCATTTTATTTAGCAAAAAAGCACAAAAGTTTAAACGTAAGAAAATAATTTAATTCACGTTTGGTTGCTTTTTGGACAAAGTATTTTAGGATCTAATCAGTAGATAATCGGAATGTGATATTTGTTGCCAAACATAAAATAAAATTAATAAGGAACCGTTTGTTCAATATTTCAGAATGAGACACATCGTTGGCCGATACGACTCTTTAGACAACTCTCAAGACAGCATTTTTTGTTCGATGCAATTGAGATTTCGTTACATCCTGACCGTTCATTCCCTTTTTTGCAGCTAAGTTTAATTTTACCTTTTTGCTGTTTATTATTATTTTGTTTTTTGTACTGTTTGCTTTTCAAGATAATTGCAATTATCTTTGTGTGTATTGTATTAGTTCAATCTAATTTAGGAAAGAAATCGCTCCCAATTGTTGGCACTTTATAACACAGCATTGAGCTGAAAGAGCATTTTTCTAACTGTAAAATAATTGTAAGAAAACAGTTACAAATTGACTTAAAAATGTCTAATTTTTTAAATCAACAGAACTGTGTAGATTTTTAGATCATAACTAGCATCATTTAAAGAAAAAAGAAATTCCATGTGTTTACATTATGCATTGTTTAGCGAAATACCTGCTGTGGGGATTGGAGAGTAAATAATCGATAGAAACGACAGCTACCTTTAGGAAAATTAAAGCGTCATTGAAGCGGTTTACCATGATATATGAAAGCATGTATCCCATTCTGTATTATTACCGTATTCGAAGGGACGAACATCAAATTAAAACTTATGTTTATATTAATATTTCATGAGACAACTAAAAAGGAATAATTGAATAGAGCCATCCCAACAAAACATCGATCATTTGTTTTCTTTCATTGCCTCAAATGAATTCCAAACCTATTATTTGAAAATGTAAACTCTTTCATCAGCCAGTCATTATCATGATAAATCATTTGGGTGCCATTTTTTAAAAAAATAGAAGCTGGGCTCGATGTGTGATGAAGTCCTAAGGGGATACCAATAATGACATAGGCGGATGACGTTGTCGATCTTGCAAAGGGCAAAGTATCAAAAATAATTATTATTGGAGTGGAAAAAGCTTATATTACAGACTTTGTAGCATATCTTCAAGATAAAATATTGATTAATTAGTTAAGCATTGCTTTAAATTCACACATAATAACTTTATAATGTTTAGAAATCATTTTATGGGACTTATTACAAATGTGTCACACTGGTCGGCAGATGGAGTTATTTGCAGCCAATCAAAACAATGGAAAATAATAAATTCCGATGAATGCTCATGCTATTAATTTTTTTCCAAGTTCAAGAATTACAACAACAACAAACGAATGTGTTTTATTTTAGTTCTAAAGTGGCACTACATCTTGTTTGCTGATACACTCAAGCTTTAGAAGGTAATGTGTTAAATGTAAAAACTCAAAGTACTAAATTCCTACGGTGCATACCTTTTACTTGACAGGAAGTAAATATTAGCAAAAATACACATTGCATATTTCATCATTGATAAGAATTAAATTTGTTCCTAGAGGATGTATATAGAGAAGTATCCGAACTGTGGGAATCACGGATGAGTCTATATTATGATACAAATAAAATATACTTGGCAAAAGAACATATTTTGTTAAATATCGCATTTATATATCAATTAGTAACTTTGGTTGGATTTAATGGCTTGTCGTGTTAACACGAAATGCAAAAGAATACAGATATTGAATGTTGAAGAAAGATATCTTGATATTTAGAAAGGATGAAGATTTGCAGATTACATTTCATAATGATAAGAAAGACTTAAGTATCATCACTTCTGATACCAAGATTGTTAAAACAATACGGTAAGAAGATGGAATAAATTACGTCTTTGATTTGGATAAAGAAGAACAATTCAAAAATTACGTTAACTTTACAAGAATATTCTCTGTGTATAAAATAGCTATTTTTTAATCAACCATATGAATGGTAGCATTTGACATTAATCTCAGAATCAATCATACCATTAAATGAATAAAATAGTTTTGTTTTTATATACGTTCTATCACAATATTTATAGCTCCTCAAGACAATTTGTCCATCGTAACATAGGTGAACATTGTTCAATATACACTGGTTTGAAACAAAATAAAAATCAAAATGTAATTACATGTTAATGTGTAAAAAGTAAAAGATATTCAATGGATTTGCACAATAAAACGCAATTCCATGCATGAAGTATAAGTGAGCATTGTCCAACACACGCAAATTAGAAAGAAAATATAACTAATAGATCAGAACATTTAACACTTAATTGGAGATACATAGATTAACCTTTATATAATTAACACAATTAAAATCACTACTAAGATCAAAATAAATATCAGATTGGTATTGTATTGGTCTTAAATCTTCATGACCATCTTCATATACAGGAATGTCTAATTCTTTCATTTTAATGATCGTCATCACCATCTGCCAGTTATTGTTACTTAAACAGCAAAAAAATGAAACAGTCACAGCTAGAATAGAATTTGAGATTTATATAAGAAAACAGTAACTCCATTTATAACGAAACCGAAGAGTACAAACAGGAACTGAACATAACTATTGCAAATGGAACATACAAAGAGATAACCAGAAAGACCTTAATTGAAAATGTGTTGGAAAAATGCAAAACAAACAAGTCAAGAAGACGTCTGAAACCTTTGTAGATGCTAGAGCTGCTAAATTTCCGCATAATTGTCTGATGTCATTATTTACAGTGCAACATCAATAATAAGCACAATTTAGAACAACGTGAGCATTTGTAAAATGAACTCAAAATGACTACATAGCATCACCAGATGTTTGTCATTTAAGCTAGGTTTGTCTGTATCTGCACTGTGTACTAGTCTGATAACTTTGAAATCTCTCTCTATTATACGGTAAGGTATAACAAGAAAAATACTTTAGGCAATGTATGCTTGCAAAATCTAATCAGTGATGACGTTAACCAACTTGAATGATACAACCTTTTCCTCTTGATCTATCCCTTGCCGTTAAGGCATTTTTCCATGTTTACAACGTTTTGTTTTTACGAACTTTCAAGTATCTTGAATTTGTCACGTGAAATTATTTCGCTTGCTGTTAAGTATCCGACAAATCGTAAGATGGACATGGCATGACATGTTCGTAATATGATATGTCATGATCAATATGAAGGCTATCATCACTTACTTTGTTTCAGGATTAGTGAAGTTCAACTACTTTCAATAAAAGTAATTAATTTTTCATGTCTTGTCTGATTTATTGTTTTTGCCTCAGTGCTGCTAATATCATATATCTTGTAATTTAAAAGATTCTGTTTTCGTTTTTATGGCACGTTTGTGTAAGTTGCGAAGAGTCGCCCTCATTCTCTAGTCGAGGCCTGTAGGAATCCAGTGGCACGACAATGTCAACACGTCTGGAGACACGTCCGGATGCAGTGGATGTCCACACAACTGTTTCCAGATGTCTTCACAGCCGGGGGATGAGCATATCTGGTCAGACGCCTGATCCACCAGAAGGGACTTTCCAGAAGTGTAGCTGTCCACTTTGGATCAACAGTCACAGGTAGTACCGTCTACTGTTACTTACGGTAGATGGTGATGCCTTCCATGACTATAACACTGGGATGAACATCAGGTACCGGACTGACGGAAAGCTGTTCAATCTAAGAAGACTATGGGTGAAGACGAAGTTAGAAGAAGTTGCTGTTCGTCATTTGATGCTGACGAATGTTCCCTAAATGCCAAATCTGAGTCTAACATGCAACATAGCATGGATAATTTCTCTTCAGCTTTTGACAATTTTGGTCTCACAATCAGTATCAATAAGACAGAGGCGATTCATCAACCTGTACCAGGAAAGCCTTACGTAGCGCCTACCATCACAGTAAATGGCCAAACCCTCTTGGCAGTGGGCAAGTTCACCTATCTCGTCAGCACACTGTCACGTGCACTCCACATCGATGATCAAACCAACGCCAGAATTGCTAAAGCAAGTGTGGCCTTTGGCAGACTACGTGCGAATGTATGGGAGCGCAGAGGCATCAGTCAACAAACAAAACGTAAGGTCTACAAAGCCATTGTATAACAGACACTGTTGTCATTTTACGAAACCTAGACGATGTACAGACGCCATGCCAAGAAGCTGAACCATTTTCAGGTGTGCTGTCGGAGGAAACTGATAAGGATAAGATGGCAGGACAGGTTCCCAGACAATGATGTTCTTACACGGGCAGGCATTCCAAGCATCCAGACCCTGCTGATGAAATCACAGCTGAGATGGGCAGGCCACGTCATCAGGATATCAATAGAGTGACTACCAAAGAAGATATTCTACGGCGAGCTGAAGGAGGGAAAGCGATCTCTGGGGAGTCAGAAGCGTGAGTAGCGTAAATCTCAGAACTGCAGCACGTTCTGTATTGAAACCCAAGCGGCATCTCCTGTCCAATGTGCCACAGACAGTTCAGAGACACCAAACCAGTTAGTAATGTCATGGTCACCTTCGAACTCGAGCGACGAACAACAACGTTTGTGTGTATTACATGCTATAATGCTCTCTGATTTCTTCTTTCCATTTTGTATCGTATTCTTACTTGTGATGTCTGTTTTCCTAAATCTATTTTAATGTCTCTGTTTTACATGTTATGCAGTAAATGTGACTTCTGTAAAAGGCAGATATGCCTTTATCTTCACCACATTTTGAACATATCTTAGAATTCATATTGTTGTTTTTAGGAAAAACATATCTATTGAGCTTTCAATACTCAAACTGACATCATAGGTCATGTTGTAAATAGCATTGTGACATCCTAAAATCGTTTTAGTTAGCTTTCCAATTTTGTTGTTGTGAAATTAAATGAGGGTGAACAAGACAAAAAGCATCATGAAAACAAAATAATGCAGAGACGCTAAAAAGATGACATCACAAAAACACAAAGATATACGTAGAGTTTGATTTCGTAGAGATCTTGATAAGCGTTCACAGGAATAATTAAAAGCCAAATGTGAACTTTAAAAAAAAAGAACAAGAAGACTCTAAAGAAATGAAATGAACAAATTCAAACAGCACAATCAATTATTTGATAGTTGGTGGTGCAGCTCTGTAACGTATCGTTTTAATTTTGTCAACAAGTTAAGTTGCTTCTGTACACAGTGTTCAACATTCAAAAGTACAACATGTTGCTTCTGTACACAGTGTTCAACATTCAAAAGTACAACATGCTGCTTCTAGAGTACACATCTCCAAACGTGTTGACAAGAGTTTGTCTACACATAACTCAATACCATAAATGATCGTTATGTATGCGCTAATTGTTGGGTAACTTTCTCAGTAGATAAGAATAAGACAATGTCGATCTAAACAAAACAAAAACATCCAAAACATTATTAACTCTGTCTACCATGCAACACTTAAATATATTCCCACAGATACATACAACATCCTTTAAAAGAAGTTGTTTAATATGCCATGATCATTCCATTTTCACTTGGCCAGTTCACAACTGTGTACAAAATAGGTTACACGTAGGCTATTACCTGATCCAATTTCTAACACAGTCCAAGCAATTGTAAAATGAAATGTACATTTGCAACATTTGTTCCACAGATAAAAAAAAAGTTTGGAGCTAAACATTATCAAAATGTATCATGCAACATTAAGCTCTACTCGTACTGTTACCTATATCATTCTTTTGGAAAAGGTATTTAAGTTTATAATTGGTCCATCAGAAATAATGGATATTGTAGAAGCTGTAAATATATCCAATCCCATTTCTTTTGGCCAGGTAACAATCTACAACCTGTTAGAAAATGAACGTTTCCCTGACACTGTTATTTATCAATAAACACTGTTTAGCTAGAAAATGAGTGAAAATCCATCTGAGATGAAAACAAACCAAACTCTACACAAATCAAAAAAGAGATTATAAATGATTTGATAATGGAAATTAAAAATATAAAGATATGCTAAAGAAATACAAAATAGGATACAAAATTTTGAATTTTATAGAGGCAGATATGGAAACAGTGTCAGCCGCGTAGCTATTATATCCGCTGGGTTTAAAAACCTGATGAAGTAGTAACATCTATGATCACCAAATTGATTAGCAAAAAGTAACAACGAAATCAACCATGAACAGTTTATTTTGATCATCAAAGAGTGCGACATATATAAAGCAAAAAGTCCAATAAGGTAAGAAATGAAATGAAAAACTAATCTAATTGATAACAGAAATGTAAAACTAATCTGTATAATTACAGAGAATTTATTTTGTTCTTGATTACTACAATATTTCCGATGAACTCAAAAACAAAATCTTTTACTACATAAATCACACGAATAAAACAACGACTCTTTTAATTCATGATGATTATTACAAGCTTAATATGCATATGAAAAAGGCAAGGTGTATATATGTGCATATACATATATATATATATATATATATATATATATATATATATATATATATATATATATATATATATATATATATATATATATATATATATAATGCAGAAAGTATTGATATCAACTGTTTGACACACAACTCAAAAGTTCAGATAACTCGGAGTGATAATTACACAGTGTACACAACCAGCTACAATTCAAAATTGATAGTATGAAAGAGCCAATATAAAGGCAGATATAGTTTGTGAGTTTTTGAAACCAGATATGTATATACTTTCTTCAACCAAATCAATAACGCCAGCAAATTACTCTAAATGTTATTATTCCTGTTTACTCGTGTCTTTGAATTTTTTGTTGTTGTTGTTGTTGTTCAAGTCAAGGAGATTTTATTTCTTACAATGGTAATATATAGATACAGAATTACAAAAAGGTACAATGAACATATTTAATGTCAACAGCAGACATGAAGATGAAAGAGTGACAGATTTTCACCGTTTTCCTGTGACATGTTCTCCATGTAAAATAAATATCATAGATGACATATAGAATTAATAATACGTCTTAAATGTCCTGGTGAGTTCTTACCTTTCAACTTTTTTAGAGACTCAAATGAGGAATGCTGCACTCGGTGAAATAATTGACATTGACTTGAATCTCATCAATAACTGCATTAACTAACATGTGATATGGCTAATACACAGTTTATAGAGAAACGAGTTGAAAATCAAATACATAAGAGTCTAGAGTATAACTAATTAAATATATCAATACGGTAAAAGAAAGAAAAGATAATTTACCTAAAATTCGACAATATTTGCAAGCAATCGAAGACAGAATAAACACCGCGATATATGTTTGGTGGAGTGACATGGAGGAAATTAAACCTTAATCTCAGAAAAAAGTAAGATACTTTGTACTTTGAACAATTACAGAAATATTTGAATAGTGAACTCCAACATAACTATAAAAAAATGACAAATATAATATTTGATTTTGGCAAAATAAGTACTGACCCGAAATGCAAAATAACAGCTAATTTTAATATATTATCAGAGTTGCAGGACAAATGATTTAAAAGAGATAACCAAATTGATAGAGACCACCAAAAACAAAAACAAAATGAATGTGAATGAAAGAACGATTATAACGAGAACAACAATTTACGATTTAAATATTTGATTGAAAACATCAAAACAATAAAAGATGTTACATTCGCTGAGGTTTACAACAATCTAAAACAAAATAATGTGTTAGTAAAGAACTCTCCTACAATATCGGTGTGTTTCAAGATATTATTGACGAAGTAGAGAAAAGGATAAAGCGAACGAGAACAGATTTAAACTTTTCAATAAAAGGTGTATAACAGATGCAGAAGCATTCAAATGAAATATATAAAAGCAGTATAGCCTTAGGTAACAGCAACGAGACTGTTAAAACGGATATAAACAAAAACATAAATACATTCAGAACAAAGAAATTGGGGTATATAGTGTCTAGGTACTTAAGGAATGACCTTGGCTTTAACCATTCCTAATTTCAATCATGTGTTATTGTACCATCTTCGCTTGAATACAATTCGTTATTTGCTTTTGCGTATCAATGTGGTATCATATTGATTCCACCTTTTGTTCCTGACTCGGTCATCAGATGCATATCACGGTCAGCAAATAATTTAAGTTTTACACCAGATATTTTCAAGCTTCAGCTAATCTTTTTGCGTCTAAATAGTGAGCGGGATCAAGTCTGCGTGTTTGCTACAGGCATTCTTAAATTCTTCGAAGCTGTCACACAATACTAGGGTATCTTTTTTGCATGTTATAATCGTGCAGATCACCTATTGTATAAATGCTTCAGTGTCGTACTAGTATCACATTAATCCCATACTGGTAATCTTCGTCAGATATATTTGACACGGTAAGGGAGGAGTAAAACATTTATTTGTGTGGTATCAATGTTTCATAGAATTTATAAAAAAATATTGTAGTTATCATATGGATCGATGTCATTTCTTAATAAAAGAATTAAAAAAACAAAAAAGAAAAAACAAATGAGTTCTCCTTGTACCAAAATGTTTGATGTTCTCAACGAACGTATAATCTTTAAATTCTTAGCCAGCTGTCCTCTAGATTGGCACAGGAACAGAAATCTATATACAGTCTAATCGTTCTTTTCACCTATATTTCCTTATCATCCTTCACGTACGTAACAACTATGAAATACTTACGAAATGAAATATATTTCTCGTCGTTATTCGGTATTATTGGTACCTCTTTATCAGAATCATTATTTGCCAGTTTTTGACAAACAGACGACTGTCATAGTCGGACATGTTGTGAATGAAAAAAGTGGTAACATTTTATACTTGTATTTTGAATTACAGTCGTTATGAGCAGTCCTTCTGTATTTGCATATTAATTGATTATGGTCGCGAACTTAAATGTCTTCTAATGTTATGTTGGAAATGTGACATGTATTTGTTGAAGTAAAATGTTTTTCATCATCCTCTGTGAATACCATGGATTTTAAAAGTTGTCGGCCTTAATTCCTGGTACACTATTTTTGCAATCTTACCCAACCAGTTATAAAAAATTAAAAAAAATAAAAATGAAAAAACTATATTCTATCAGTACCTCGGTAGACGACTAGTTTGTACAGTTTTGAATTGACTTTAGGTACAAAACAAAACCATAATGGAATGCATCAGCTGCATGCATTGTCCAGTTTTGCTGTTGTTCCTTCGGAACATCTTACCTTTGGGAAAGAATCTCCGACGTTCAAAATATATTTGTTTGAGCTTATAATTATTACAGTTTTGCGGGACGTTTAAGCTTTCAAAATCACAATAAATATGCATAACTTCTTATTGATTCTAATTATACAGCTGATCACTTTAAGGCAACGAATCTATCGAGTTGTCTACTCTATAACATGGACTTTTTTGTGTTCTGATAAATTTTCTGGTGTTTTAAAAAAATTCCATATTTTTTCCAGACATATTTATCTGTAATCGAACCAATCTGGATAGATGTTCTATTTCAACGTAATGGTAAATTTCGTCACCGTATATGAGGTGTACCGAGCATTTGACGGTGTTAGGATCATCAGCTGAAACGAACATGATCAACATGTCACCGAGTTTGATTTTCCTTTATGCCAGTTTATTCTTACCGGCTTATTGTAGTTTCTATCAGCATCGTTGTCTCCTTTTCCCCAATATTTCACACACATTTTCAGAAATATCAAATTCAAGTTACACTTTTGATATATCTTCAATTTTAATCCGATAGCTGTCAAACAAATTTATGTTTGAAGATTTTTTTAGGGCAGTATTTAAATTTGATTAAACAAAACAGCGTGTATTGTCTTTATTTTGTACATTTATACAAGATTGTTTGTTCTTAAACAATTCAATTAAAGCGATATGAGTTTCTTCTGAGCGGACGGTATTTATATCAAGGTAGTATTCATTATTAATTCCTGTTAAAATATTTTTTTCCGTTGATTATTTCTTGTGCACATTTGGCATGTAAAATGTCAAATGAACGTTTTACGACTTTATCCATTTGACACCTGTTCACTATGTTTATAGCTTCTGTAATATGGTAAAATTCTATGTACCCTACTTTCTCTTCCTCCTTTATAAGTCTGATCATTATGAGTTGATGCACGTGTTCAAAGCCGAACTTTGCATATTATTATTTTCTTATGTACGAGTCAATGTCAGTGAAAATTTTATACAAAACTTGATTGTTAACTCCGTAAAAATTTAAATTTTGTTAATTCATACGACTCCATTTTTTTCTTTTTACTAAACGTATCAATGGATTCTGTAGTTTTATGAATTTCTTTTAAATAGTTAAATCAAGTAGTCTTCATCGTTTATTTAAATAGCAATTTTAATATATATTTCGCTAATGATTGTTTCATATAGAAGCAAATTTCAGTATACATTTAAATTTTTTTGATTTACTGAATTTGAAAATGTCAATGAATAATTCCCTACAAAGTTTCAAAGATTAAAAGAAATGTAAAATAAAAGTTGTAAAATTTTTAATAACTTAAAAAAGAAGTTAAAATATATTACAAGGTCAAAGCAAATAATTGTAAAAAAATGAAGGATATTTTTTCCTACATTAATATCAAGTATATTTCTTCTTGTGGTACCCAGCCCCCCCCCCCCCAAAAAAAAACAAAACAAAAAAAACAAAAACAAAAAACAACCCAAAACAAAACAAACAAAAAAAACACACAAAAAAACAACAAAAAAAACCAAGTATAAACACAAAAACAAAACAAAACAAACATGATATTGTAATGAGTGTCGGTTTTGTTCCACATGATATATATCTGGAATTTGCATATGACGTTTTTATTATATACCAAACTTGCTCCTGAATCGAAGCTTAGAAGATTAAGCTGACTCATCAGAACCCCTCCCTTTCTAAAGTTCTCATTAGGTGCAATTATATTCATACGAGGAGTGCAAAATACTTAAAGGTAGGTTTGAAATGACCTAGTCTATTGACCCTATCCGACCACAAAGCCAATCTGAATGAGCGATGCAGCTGACCGGATTTTCACTTTGTTCACAATGCATTACAGGGGATATAACTTAGTAGAGTAGCAACCGGTGGCAAATCAAATATCTTCGGCAAAGAATGATTGCCATGCCTGAAAGATTATGGAGTTAGTATCTATTGGTTTAGCTCACAAGATACTCATATGTGAAAATATAGTGATATATTTTTCACGAGAGAATATAGGAATCAAAGCATATGACAAATATTTAAACAATAATTTTCTATTTTTAACACTTTAGTATAATATAAAAAAAAATTAAACATATTTTTAAAGATTTTTTTTTTAAAACAGAAAAACTATATTTAACTTTGAACTGTTGTAATACATGTGTGCAAATACTCTGACCAGTATATAATGCCTCTGACACTGGAGGTGGTATATCAAAACTGGACCACTTATCACCCCCAGGATGAGGCCTCATTTTTCCGCTCTAAGATCGCATTGAGCTCCGTTTGTCAAGCTTCTAGTATATTAGCCATACGATTATTTTGTTGGTATTGTGTCAACCATTTGTATGCGAAAGTTCAACACAAGATACCAACTCCTTTCTAGAGTCAGTTTGAGAACTAGATTGTTTTTTGTTTTGTTGTTGTTGTTTGTTTTGTTCTTTTTTGTGTTCTCGTGGCCTATTTTTACCATCCTATATGTTCTGTATTATTTAAAACTGAGTTACGTGGCTCTTATGCACGAATCCTATACAAGAACTCGCTCCACGATCGAGTGATTCTGACTACTCGGTTATTTCTTGTGTTCACATAAGAACTTTTGTTTTTTTATTTCATTTCTAAATTTCAATCAATTTGTGCTATTTCGTCGACCCACAGATTTATTATTTTCCATTATTATGAGGCTTTTTCTATTTAATAAGGTGAGCTTAAATATTTAGGTTCTAATTTCCTTATTATTTTTCCATTTTTTATATACTTGCTGATCTTCAATACAGTATGTAGTTGATTTAACTACGTAATGTGTGTGTGTGTGAGGGGGGGGGGGAATAGATATATTTGAAAGTATACAGTACCTTTCTGAGATTATTTTAAAGGAGCCAAAGTCATTTATTTTATTTTAGTTTCTTTACTTTGACATTTTTTCAATATCTTTTTTATTTATAAATTTGAGATGATATTATAAATTGCACAAGGTGTGCTCGGGTGTTTTCGTTGTTTCTTTAAAACAAGAGTTGTTAATTTAAATATCCCATATCCCTACATCAGATAGTAATACAAATTTTAGAAAATAATACAATGTGCGCTCGTAATCTGACATTAATACTACTGGTCTGTTAGAAATGATTGAGTTGTAAGTTCTATCTTACGTCTACATTATTTATGTTATAACGGTTCGTGCATTCAGTCTAAATGATAATTGATCACTTGCGTTAAACTAACGAAATTCTAACTAAAATATGATTCAAGTTTTTGATACTGGGATTCATTGCTGGTGAAATTGATAATTGATCCGATTGCAAACCGATACAGTGATAAATATGATTGATGATTTCAGTACTTGGATTTATTGTTAGAACGTTGATGATCGAAATTTTTTTGAAATTAATAAAAACGGACAGTGCATTCAACACTATTTTTGTAGTTAGATTGTTTAAGTGAATGATGCGTTTCATATTGACTTGCCGCTCCTGAGGGACTCCGTCAGTCTTGACAATAGTTATATTTGTCATGTACTCTTACTTATTTATATTTCACATCATATAAAATTTAATTTTATAATAATAAATAGACTTTATTTGCATAAGAGCTTAACATACAGAAATCAATCAATGTGTTACCAAAAGAATCTTTGACCTGCCATTATAAAAACGTTTATAAAATTGGACTGTTGAAACGACTCCTCCCACCCCTCTCCACCCTCTACCTGCGTCTTTTATTCATTGGACTGATTGTGTAAATTTGTGAAATCTACATCTTCAGACATGATAAAAAAGAATAAAAAGTACCCATGTTATATTATTCTTAGAGATGGGTTTAATCCCAAAGTCAATTTTACGAAAGAGCAGGTGCTTAGAAGCCTTTAATTATCTAGAACGATTATCTTCCCATCAAAATCCACCTGGATGTTCCGATTTGGCATTTTTAGCTTTTGGGAAACCATGGCGTTGCAGACTAAATATTAAATTCATTGCACTCACTGTCGTAGAGGTATTGAAGCTGAGACTAGATTTTCTCGGATTGTTAACATGTACTGTGATTTGTGTTTTAGCACATGAAATGATCTTGCGTCCGTCGTTAACTTCATAAAATCGGTTCCGTTTCGCCATCAAATATAACCGCTGTTGATACAAATAGAAAAGATTTAAATGACTTTTCATAAATTTCTGAACAAAATGTGACCAAATTTTACAGAAGGTATCCTGATTTAATCTCCTTACAAGTTTGCACAAATGGAGCCAAATATGGCCACTATAACCATTAGTTATAAATCTTTTACGTGACTTCTCAAAAGTCACTAAACGGCATTTGACCAAATGTGATAAAAAGCATCCAGGTTTGAGGGGCTTTTAAATTTGTACAAATGATGTCGATCCAAAATAAAATATGGCTGCTGTTATTAAATTATAGAAAAGAAAAAATCGTCAATAATTTCTTCTCTGAAATAGCTCAACCGAATTTGACCAAATGTTGACAGAAAGCGTCTTAACTTAAGATATTTCAAAGTTATACAAATGATGCAGATCCAACATCAGCTATGACCGCCTTTACTGAAGAAACGAAAACATATAAACAACTTTATATAAAATACAGTTTAACAGAATTCAACTAACTTTGACAAAAAGCATCTTTGGATCGATTCCTTTCAATATTGTTCAAATAGTTCTGGTGTGACATCACATATATTCTTTAATTCACAAGGTTCCATTTGCAAATCGATCTTCGTCTCAACAGGTCTTTGTTAAGAAACTATTTCCGTCTCGTTTGAGTACTTACAGACCTCAAGCTAGTGTAATTGTGAAGAATCAAATTTCTGATAAGACGGATCAGAAAACCTTATCTATTCCCACGTGTTCTTATTGTAACAGGAAAGGGCATGTCCTTTCTGATTGCTTTAGGGTGAAAAATAGGCAACGGAATTATAACAGAGTAGTCACAAACGCTCTTGTTTATAAGAAGTCAAGGTCAGGGTATTGTATTGAAAGAAATACTTGTGTGGAGGCTTGCATACCTCAGTCTGATTTTGTCATGGAGAAATACGAACCATTCATGTCGAAGGTTTCGGTGTCACTTGTTGGTGACTTGGTTAAGACTATTCTTATTAAGATATTAAGAGACACAGGTGTTTATCAGAGTCTTTTGTTAGAAAGTACTTTGCCCTTTACTGAGAAGTCTTCTTCTAGTGAAAGTGTCCTAATACAGGGGGTAGAATGTGAATATGTAAATCTCCCTCTACATTGTGTTAATTTGTCATCAGATTTAGTTTCGGGACCTGTGACTATAGGAGCAGTGGCTACTTTGCCTATAAAGGGCATCCATTTATTACTAGGTAATGACCTAGCTGGAGATAAGGTCGTGGTTAATCCACTTGTAACTGACAAGCCTAGCATGGATCGACGAGTTGATCCTATCGAAGTAGAAATCCCTGGTTTATATCCAGCTTGTGCAGTTACTAGAGCTACGACAAAGCGTGCTCTTGAGAATGATGTTGTTGAACAGGATGTATTTCCTTTAGCGGACACCTTTTTGGGTAAGGCTTTTAATAGGTTACTTTTGCTCCTAATTTGGATCAATCAAGAAGTATTGATCCTAGTGATACACTTTCAGCTACACAATCTCATAAATCTAATCAGGGTGATAAAAGACAATCACTAGTTCTCTTACAGGAAGAAGATTCCGATCTCTCCTGTTTGTTTTCAAGGGCTATGAGTGAAACTGAAGCCACACAAGATGGAACTTGTTACTTCTTTAAGAATGGGGTCCTTATGAAGAAATGGAGACCACCTGAGGTACCCGCTGGCGACAAGTGGTCAGTTATTTATCAAATAGTAGTTCCTAGATCTTATCGTCAGAAAATACTTAGTCTAGCCCATGAAACGCCATTGTCTGGTTATTTAGGAGTAAATAAGACCTATCACAAGATCTTAAATCATTTTTACTGTCCGAAATTTGAAAGTGATGTTTCTAAGTTTTGTAGATCTTGTCATACTTGTCAAATGGTAAGAAGACCCAATCAGAAGATACCCAAAGCTCATCTGTCACCTATTCCTGCATTTCATTAACCATTCAGTTGAATAATGGTAGATTGTGTCGGCCCTTTGCCTAATACCAAGTTAGGCAACCAATTCTTGTTGACGATTATGTGTGCGTCCACAAGATTTCCAGAAGCTATTCCTCTACGGAATATTAAAACTAAGACCATAGTGAAAGCTTTAGTTAAGTTTTTCACACTATTTGGTCTCCCTAAGTCTGTATATTCTGATCAGGGATCTAATTTCATGTCTGGTATATTCCAGCAGGTCTTGCATGAATTAGGTATCCAACAGTTTAGATCCTCTGTTTACCACCCTCAAAGTCAAGGTGCTTTTTTAAAGGTTCCATCAGACTTTCAAGAATATGATTAAGTCATATTGTTATAAGACAGAAAAAGATTGGCATGAAGGTGTGCAATTGTTGTTGTTTGCTGCAAGGAAGTCGGTGCAAGAATCTTTAGGATTTAGTACTTTTGAACTTGTGTTCGGACACTCCGTCCGGGGTCCATTAAAATTGTTGAAAGAAAGACTTGTTTCTACTGAAGAGTCAGAATTAAATCTTCTGGACTATGTCTCTAAATTTAAACATAGATTGTCAAAGGCTTGCAAGGTGGCAAGAACTAATCTAAAATCTGTCCAGTCGAAAATGAAGTTGAGGTATGACAAACAAGCAAAAGATAGGAGTTTTCAGCCAAGTGATAGAGTTTTGGCTCTGTTACCCATACCCCAAAATCCTCTTCAGGCTAAGTATTTTGGCCCCTATAACATTGACAAGAAGGTTAGTGATTTAAATTATATTATTAATACTCATGGGAGGAGAAAGCAGAAACAACTTTGCCATATTAATATGTTGAAACAATATGTAGACAGAAGTAGCCACATAAATTATCCAATTAATTTAGTAGTACCTGTCCCACACATACAGCATCTGAATAAAGATGAGAAATCGGATACTGATGATTTCAAAGTGACTAATCTTCATAATTCGGAAATTCTGGACAATCTGGACCAGAAACTGTCGCATCTACTGCCGCCTGAGATTATCGAACTGAAATAGTTGATAAAAGAATATGAACATTTGTTTCCAGATATTCCCACACGAACCAACATGATTTTCCATGATGTCGAAATAGTGAATTCAACGCCTATAAAGCAACATCCTTATAGGATGAATCCTCTCAAACAAGACTATCTGAAGTAAGAAATACAGAATTTACTGGAAAATGACTTTATCGAACCAAGTGAAAGTGACTGGAGTTCACCGTGCATTTTAGTGCCGAAACCAGATAAGACTTTCCGTATGTGTACTAATTACAAAAAAGTAAATAGTGTCACTAAGACAGATTCATTTCCAGTTCCTAGAATTGATGATTGTATTGACAGGATTGGAAATACCAAATATGTCACCAAGTTTGACCTATTGAAGGGATTCTACCAAATTCCACTTACGGAGAGAACAAAAGAAATTTCTGCATTCGTGACTCCAGACGGACTTTACCAATACAAAGTCATGCCATTTGGGATGAAGGGTTCCCCAAGTTTTTTCCAACGTTTGATGAACATGATAACATCTGGAATAAGAAATTGTGATGCCTACATCGATGACGTCATCATATACAACGATACATGGAAAGACCACATGGAAACTATAAAAAAATTCTTCAAAGGGATCAGCGAAGCAAATCGAATCATCAATTTGAATAAAAGTGACTTTTGCCGTGCTTGTGTTACCTTTTTAGGACATGTTATGGGACATGGTCAAATAAAACCAATAAAAGTTAAGGTTACGGCTATTTGTAACGAAACTTTGATTGCTGATGCACTTTCACGTGCAAAACAGTACAGTTGACATTGTTTTGCAAACATGACTGTGTCATACATTGTTTGTTTTATTATGCAATCAATTACATATATGTTTAAAGTATTTGCTAATAGAAAGTTTTATTGCATAAAACTTTCTTTTCCTCTAAGGAGGAAGGTGTTACAGAATTATGTATAATCTTTTAAATTATAATAGTTTTCATTTGGGTTTATAACCATTGTATTATAATTTTTTAATTCAATAGCCTACGCTATTTGTAAAGTACATATGTACGTCAACAATGAATCAGTGTTTATGTCCAGGGAAAATCAATAATTATGTCGGTCAGTTTAATATAAAACTGTGATCACGCGATTGACTCATTGGTATCATGCTTGAGCTGATTTCTGATTGGTTAGAATAACTTGTTTACTGGATAGTACTAGAGGCTTTTAAATTCGCTTTTGCGCAGCAGATTGATATATAATGATATTTAACCACTGTGTTCCTCATTCTTTAGCAGTTCTCCAGATCATAGAGTTATAGAGGAAGTTTATCTATTGTTTGTAAACTCAGCTGGTGGAAAATCTATTCTCTACATAGTACATTTTGGATTTAAGTACTATTGTTCAAGGAATTTGACAATACTCTACATTCACAGGAGTTTACCTGGGATTATTAATATTTTGGATTTAGAACTAAAAATCATTAGCATATCAGAACATCCCAGACTCTTTCATTCAGAACAATCTTTCATTCGGAACATTCATTCATTCGGAATACTTTGGATTAACTTCTGGATTATTGAAGTGTATAAGACAATTTAGGACTAATTAAGGAAATTCTAAACTGTAAATTATTTTTAATTATTTCACTTTGTTTGTTTAAAATATTTTATATTTTAGGAAATTCAATTTGTATTTTAGAAATTGTGAAAGCTTGTTTGAGTTGTTCTTTCTTTTGTTACATTTACCCCTATTTGTAACAGTATATAAGGAATGACCTTGGCCTAAACTTATAAATTTTAGATTTAAACTTTTCAATAAAAGGTGTATAACAGATGCAGAAGCATTCAAATCAAATAGATAAAAGCAGTATAGCCTTAGGCAGCAGCACTGAGACTGTTAAAACGGAAATAAACAAAAACATAAATACATTCAGAACAAGGAAATTGGGGTATATAGTATCTAGGTACATAAAGAATGACCTTGGCATTAACCTTTCCTACTTTCCATCATGTGTTATTGTACCATCTTCGCTTGAATACAATTCGTTATATACTTTTGCGTATCAATGTGGTATCATATTGATTCCACCTTTTGTTCCTGACTCGGTCATCAGATGCATATCACGGTCAGCAAATAATTCAAGTTTTACACCAGATATTTTCAAGCTTCAGCTAATCTTGTTGCGTCGAAATAGTGAGCGGGATCAAGACTGCGTGTTTGCTACAGGCATTCTTAAATTCTTCGAAGCTGTCACACAATACTAAGGTATCTTTTTTGCACGTTATTATCGTGCAGATCACATAAAGTATAAATGCTTCAGTGTCATACTAGTATCACATTAATCCCATACTGGTAATCTTCGTCAGATATATTTGACACGGTAAGTGAGGACTAAAACATTTATATGCGTGGTATAAATGTTTTATATAATTTATCAAAACTATCGTAGTTATCATATGGATCGATGTCCTTTCTTAATAAAAAAAGAAACCAAAAAGAAACAAAACAAATGAGTTCTCCTTGTACCAAACTGTTTGATGTTCTCAACGAACGTATAATCTTAAAATTCTTAGCCAGCTGTCCTCTAGATTGGCACAGGAACAGAAATCTATCAACAGTCTAATCGCTCTTTTCACCTATATTTTCTTATCATCCTTCGTGTACTTATCAACTATGAAATTCTTACTAAATGAAATATATTTCTCATTGTTATTCGGTATTATTGGTACCTCTTTACCGAATCATTATTTACGGGTTGTTGATAAATAGACGACTGTCATAGTCGGACATGTTGTGAATGAACAAAGGGGTAACAACGTGTATTGTCTTTATTTTATACATTTATACAAGATTATTTGTCTTTAACCCAGTCAATTAAAGCTATACATGAGTTTCTTCTGAGTGGATGGCATTTATTTCAATGTAATATTTATTATTAATTCCTGTTGCAAATCAATATTTTCTTTTTGATTATTTCCTGTGCACATTTGGCATGTAAAATGTCAAATGAACGTTTTACGACTTTATCCATTTGACACCTGTTCACTATGTTTAGAGCTTCTGTAATATGGTAAAATTCTATTTACCCTACTTTCTCTTCCTCCTTTATAAGTCTGATCATTATGAGTTGATGCACGTGTTCAAAGCCGAATTTTGCATATTATGATTTTCTTATGTACGAGTCAATGTCAGTGAAAATTTTATACAAAATTTAATTGTTAACTCCGTAAAAATTTAAATTTTGTTAATTCATACGACTCCATTTTTTCTTTTTAGTAAACGTATCAATGAATTCTGTAGTTTTATGACTTTCTTTTAAAAAGTTAAATCAAGTAGTCTTCATCGTTTATTTAAATAGCAATTTTAATATAGATTTCGCTAATGATTGTTTCATATAGAAGCAAATTTCAGTATACAGCTAAATATTTTTGATTTACTGAATTTGAAAATGTCAATGAATAATTCATTACAAAGTTTCAAAGATTAAAAGAATTGCAAAATAAAAGTTGTAAAATGTTTAATAACTTAAAAAAGAAGTTAAAATATATTACAAGGTCAAAGCAAATAATTGTAAAAAAATGAAGGATATTTTTTCCTACATTAATATCAAGTATACTTCTTCTTGTGGTACACCCCCCCCCACAAAAAAAAATAAAATAAAACAAAAACAAAACAAACAAAAACAAACAAACAAACAAACAAACAAACAAACAAAAAAAAAGCAAAGAAAAAAAAAAACAAGTATAAACACAAAAACAAAACAAAACAAACATGATATTGTAATGAGTGTCGGTTTTGTTCCACATGATATATATCTGGAATTTGCATATGACGTTTTAATTATATACCAAACTTGCTCCTGAATCGAAGCTTAGAAGATTAAGCTGACTCATCAGAACCCTCCCTTTCTAAAGTTCTCATCAGGTGCAATTATATTCATACGAGGAGTGCAAAATACTTAAAGGTAGGTTTGAAATGACCTAGTCTATTGACCCTATCCGACCACAAAGCCAATCTGAATGAACGATGCAGCTGACCGGATTTTCACTTTGTTCACAATGCATTACAGGGGATATAACTTAGTAGAGTAGCAACCGGTGGCAAATCAAATATCTTCGGCAAAGAATGATTGCCATGCCTGAAAGATTATGGAGTTAGTATCTATTGGTTTAGCTCACAAGATACTCATATGTGAAAATATAGTGATATATTTTTCACGAGAGAATATAGGAATCAAAGCATATGACAAATATTTAAACAATAATTTTCTATTTTTAAAACTTAAGTATATAAAAAAAAATATATTTTGTGGAATATCAAAACTGGACCACTTATCACCCCCAGGATGAGGCCACATTTTTCCGCTCTATTATCGCATTGAGCTCCGTTTGTCAAGCTTCTAGTATATTAGACATACGATTATTTTGTTGGTATTGTGTCACCAACTCCTTTCTAGAGTCAGTTTGAGAACTAGATTGTTTTTTGGTTGTTGTTGTTGTTTGTTTTGTTCTTTTTTGTGTTCTCGTGGCCTATTTTTACCATCCTATATGTTCTGTATTATTTAAAACTGAGTTACGTGGCTCTTATGCACGAATCCTATACAAGAACTCGCTCCACGATCGAGTGATTCTGACTACTCGGTTATTTCTTGTGTTCACATAAGAACTTTTGTTTTTTTATTTCATTTCTAAATTTCAAACTATTTGAGCTATTTCGTCGACCCACAGATTTATTATTTTCCATTATTATAAGGCTTTTTCTATTTAATAAGGTGAGCTTAAATATTTAGGTTCTAATTTCCTTATTATTTTTCCATTTTTTAAATACTTGCTTATCTTCAATATAGTATGCACTTGATTTAATTACGTAATGTGTGTGTGGGGGGGTGGTGGTTGGGGGTTGGGATAGATATACTTGAAAGTATACAATACCTTTCTGAGATTTTTTTATAGGATCCACATTCATTTGTTTTATTTTAGTTTCTTTACTTTGACATTTTTTCAATATCTTCTTCTTTTATAACTTTGAGATGATATTCTAAATTGTACAAGGTGTGCTCGGGTGTTTTCGTTATTTCTTTAAAACAAGAGTTGTTAATTTAAATATCCCATATCCCTACATCAGATAGTAATACAAATTTTAGAAAATAGTACAATGTGCGCTCGTAATCTGACATTAATACTACTGGTCTGTTAGAAATGATTGAGTTGTAAGTTCTATATTACGGCTACATAATTTATGTTATAACGGTTCGTGCATTCAGTCTAAATGATAATTGATCACTTGCGTTAAACTAACGAAATTCTAACTAAAATATGATTCAAGTTTTTGATACTGACATTCATTGCTGGTGAAATTGATAATTGATCCGATTGCAAACCGATACAGTGATAAATATGATTGATGATTTCAGTACTTGGATTTATTGTTAGAACGTTGATGATCGAATTTTTTTTGAAATTAATAAAAACGGACAGTGCATTCAACACTATTTTTGTAGTTAGATTGTTTAAGTGAATGATGCGTTTCATATTGACTTGCCGCTCCTGAGGGACTCCGTCAGTCTTGACAATAGTTATATTTGTCATGTACTATTACTGATTTATATTTCCTATCATTTAAATTGGAATTTTATAATAATAAAAAGACTTTATTTGCATAAGAACTGAACATACAGAAATCAATCAAAGTTTTTCCAAAGGAATCTTTGACCTGCCATTATAAAAACGTTTATAAAATTGGACTGTTGAAACGACTCCTCCCACCCCTCTCCACCCTCTACCTGCGTCTTTTATTCATTGGACTGATTGTGTAAATTTGTGAAATCAACATCTTCAGACATGATAAAAAAGAATAAAAAGTACCCATGTTATAGTATTCTTAGAGATGGGTTTAATCCCAAAGTCAATTTTACGAAGGAGCAGGTTCTTAGAAGCTTTCAATTATCTAGAACTTTTGTCTTCCCATCAAAATCCACCTGGATGTTCCGGTTTGGCATTTTTAGCTTTTGGGAAACCATGGCGTTGCAGACTAAATATTAAATTCATTGCACTCACTGTCGTAGAGGTTTTGAAGCTGAGGCTAGTTTTTCCCGGATTGTTAACATGTACTGTGATTTGTGTTTTAGCATATGAAATGATCTTGCGTCCGTCGTTAACTTCATAAAATCGGTTCCGTTTCGCCATCAAATATAACCGCTGTTGCTACAAATAGAAAAGATTTAAATGACTTTTCATAAATTTCTGAACAGAATGTGACAAAGTTTTACAGAAGGTATCCTGATTTAATCTCCTTACAAGTTTGCACAAATGGAGCCGAATATGGCCACTATAACCATTAGTTATAAATCTTTTACGTGACTTCTCAAAAGTCACTAAACGGCATTTGACCAAATGTGATAAAAAGCATCCAGGTTTGAGGGACTTTTAAATTTGTACAAATGATGTCGATCCAAAATAAAATATGGCTGCTGTTATTAAATTATAGAAAAGAAAAAATCGTCAATAATTTCTTCTCTGAAATAGCTCAACCGAATTTGACCAAACTTGACAGAAAGCGTCTTAACTTAAGATATTTCAAAGTTATACAAATGATGCAGATCCAACATCAGCTATGACCGCCTTTACTGCAGAAACGAAAAGATATAAACAACTTTATATAAAATACAGTTTAACAGAATTCAACTAACTTTGACAAAAAGCATCGTTGGATCGATTCCTTTCAATATTGTTCAAATAGTTCTGGTGTGACATCACATATATTATTTAATTCACAAGGTTCCATTTGTAAATAGATCTTGCTCTCTCTAGGTCTTTGTTAAGAAACCATTTCCGTCTCGTTTGAGTACTTACAGACCACAAGCTGGTGTAATTGTGAAGAATCAAATTTCTGATAAGACGGATCAGAAAACCTTATCTATTCCCACGTGTTCTTATTTTAACACGAAAGGGCACGTCATTTCTGATTGCTTTAGGGTGAAAAATAGGCAACTGAATTATAACAGAGCAGTCACAAATACTCTTGTTTATAAGAAATCAAGATCAGGGTAATGTATTGAAATAAATACTTGTATGGAGGCTTGCATGCCTCAGTCTGATTTTGTCATGGAGAAATACGAACCATTCATCTCGAAGGGTTCGGTGTCACTTGTTGGTGACTTGGTTAAGACTATTCCTATTAAGATATTAAGAGACACAGGAGTTTATCAGAGTCTTTTGTTAGAAGTTATAATCAGGGTGCTAAAAGACAATCACTAGTTGTCTTACAGGAAAAAGATTCCGATCTCTCCTGTTTGTTTTTAAGGGCTATGAGTGAAACTGAAGCCACACAAGATGGAACTTGTTACTTCTTGAAGAATGGGGTCACTATGAGGAAATGGAGACCACCTGAGGTACCCGCTGGTAACAAGTGGTCAGTTATTTATCAAATAGTAGTTCCTAGATCTTATCGTCAGGAAATACTTAGTCTAGCCCATGAAACGCCGTTGTCTGGTCATTTAGGAGTAAATAAGACCTATCACAAGATCTTAAATCATTTTTACTGTCCGAAACTTAAAAGTGATGTTCTAAGTTTTATAGATCTTGTCATACTTGTCAAATGGTAGGAAAACCCAATTAGAAGATACCCAAAACTCATCTATCACCTATTCCTGCATTTCATTAACCATTTAGTAGAATAATGGTAGATTGTGTGGGCCCTTTACCTAAGACAAAGTTAGGCAACCAATTCTTGTTGACGATTATGTGTGCGTCCACAAGATTTCCAGAAGCTATTCCTCTACGGAATACTAAAACTAAGACCATAGTGAAAGCTTTGGTTAAGTTTTTCACATTATTTGGTCTCCCTAAGTCTGTATATTCTGATCAGGGATCTAATTTCAAGTCTGGTAGATTCCAGCAGGTCTTGCATGAATTAGGTATCTAACAGTTTAGATCCTCTGCTTATCACCCTCAAAGTCAAGGTGTTTTGAAAAGGTTCCATCAGATTTTAAAGAATATGATTAAGTCATATTGTTATGAGACAGAAAAAGATTGGGATGAAAATGTGCAATTGTTGTTGTTTGCTGCAAGGGAGTCGGAGCAAGAATCTTTAGGATTTAGTCCTTTTGAACTTGTGTTCGGACACTCCGTCCAGGGTCCATTAAAATTGTTGAAAGAAAGACTTCTTTCTACTGAAGTGTCAGAATTAAATCTTCTGGACTATGTCTCTAACTTAAAACATAGACTGTCAAAGGCTTGCGAGGTGGCAAGAACTAATCTAAAATCTGTCCAGTCGAAAATGAAGTTGAGGTATGACAAACAAGCAAAAGATAGGAGTTTTCAGCCAGGTGATAGAGTTTTGGCTCTGTTACCCATACCCCAAAATCCTCTTCCTCCTAAGTATTTTGGCCCCTATAACATTGACAAGAAGGTTAGTGATTTAAATTATATTATTAATACTCATGGGAGGAGAAAGCAGAAACAACTTTGCCATATTAATATGTTGAAACAATATGTAGACAGAAATAGCCACATAAATTATCCAATTAATTTAGTAGTACCTGTCCCACACATACAGCATCTGAATAAAGATGAGAAATCGGATACTGATGATTTCAAAGTGACTAATCTTCATAATTCGGAAATTCTGGACAATCTGGACCAGAAACTGTCGCATCTACTGCCGCCTGAGATTATCGAACTGAAATAGTTGATAAAAGAATATGAACATTTGTTTCCAGATATTCCCACACGAACCAACATGATTTTCCATGATGTCGAAATAGTGAATTCAACGCCTATAAAGCAACATCCTTATAGGATGAATCCTCTCAAACAAGACTATCTGAAGTAAGAAATACAGAATTTACTGGAAAATGACTTTATCGAACCAAGTGAAAGTGACTGGAGTTCACCGTACATTTTAGTGCCGAAACCATATAAGACTTTCCATATGTGTGCTGATTACAAAAAAAGTAAATAGTGTCACCAAGACAGATTCATTTTCAGTTCCTAGAATTGATGATTGTATTAACAGGATTGGAAATGCCAAATATGTCACCAAGTTTGACCTATTGAAGGGATTCTACCAAATTCCACTTACGGGGAGAACAAAAGAAATTTCTGCATTCGTGACTCCAGACGGACTCTACCAATACAAAGTCATGCCATTTGGGATGAAGGGTTCCCCAAGTTCTTTTTTACGTTTGATGAACATGATAACATCTGGAATAAGAAATTGTGATGCCTACATCGATGACGTCATCATATACAACGATACATGGAAAGACCACATGGAAACTATAAAAAAATTCTTCAAAGGGATCAGCGAAGCAAATCGAATCATCAATTTGAATAAAAGTGACTTTTGCCGTGCTTGTGTTACCTTTTTAGGACATGTTATGGGACATGGTCAAATAAAACCAATAAAAGTTAAGGTTACGGCTATTTCTAACAAAACTTTGATTGCTGATGCATTTTCACTTTCATAAAAGTACAGTTGACATTGTTTTGCATACATGACTGTATCATACATTGTTTTTTTATTATGCAATCAATTACATATATGTTTAAAGTATTTGCCAACAGAAAGTTTTATTGCATAAAACTTTCTTTTCCTCTAAGGAGGAAGGTGTTACGGAATTATGTATAATCTTTTAAATCATAATAGTTTTCATTTGGGTTTATAACCATTGTATTATAATTTTTTAATTCAATAGCCTACGCTATTTGTAAAGTATATATGTACGTCAACAACGAATCAGTGTTTATGTCCAGGGAAAATCAATAATTATGTCGGTCAGTTTAGCATAACATTGTGATCACGCGATTGACTCATTGGTATCATGCTTGAGCTGATTTCTGATTGGTTAGAATAACTTGTTTACTGGATAGTACTAGAGGCTTTTAAATTCGCTTTTGCGCAGCAGATTTGTATATTATGATATTTAACCACTGTGTTCCTCATTCTTTAGCAGTTCTCCAGATCAGAGAGTTATAGAGGAAGCTTATCTATTGTTTGTAAACTCAGCTGGTGGAAAATCTATTCTCTACATAGTACATTTTGGATTTAAGTACTATTGTTCAAGGAACTTGACAATACTCGACATTCACAGGAGTTTACCTGGGATTATTAATATTTTGGGTTTAGAACTGAAAATCATTGGTATATCAGAACATCCCAGACTCTTTCATTCAGAACAATCTTTCATTCGGAACATTCATTCATTCGGAATACTTTGGATTAACTTCTGGATTATTGAAGTGTATAAGACAATTTAGGACTAATTAAGGAAATTCTAAACTGTAAGTTATTTTTAATTCTTTCACTTTGTTTGTTTAAAATATTTTATATTTTAGGAAATTAAATTTGTATTTTAGAAATTGTGAAAGCTTGTTTGAGTCGTTCTTTCTTTTGTTACATTTACCCCTAGTCGTAACAGTACATATGGAATGACCTTGGTTTAAACTTTTAAATTTTAGATTTAAACGTTTCAATAAAAGGTGTATAACAGATGCAGAAGCATTCAAATCAAATAGATAAAAGCAGTATAGCCTTAGGTAGCAGCACTGAGACTGTTAAAACGGAAATAAACAAAAACATAAATACATTCAGAACAAGGAAATTGGGGTATATAGTATCTATGTACATAAGGAATGACCTTGGCATTAACCTTTCCTACTTTCCATCATGTGTTATTGTACCATCTTCGCTTGAGTACAATTCGTTATATACTTTTGCGTATCAATGTGGTATCATATTGATTCCACCTTTTGTTCCTGACTCGGTCATCAGATGCATATCACGGTCAGCAAATAATTCAAGTTTTACACCAGATATTTTCAAGCTTCAGCTAATCATGTAGCGTCGAAATAGTGAGCGGGATCAAGACTGCGTGTTTGCTACAGGCATTCTTAAATTCTTCGAAGCTGTCACACAATACTAGGGTATCTTTTTTGCACGTTATAATCGTGCAGATCATATAATGTATAATTTGCTTCAGTGTCGTACTAGTATCACATTAATCCCATACTGGTAATCTTCGTCAGATATATTTGACACGGTAAGTGAGGACTAAAACATTTATTTGCGTGGTATAAATGTTTCATCTAATTTATTAAAACTATCGTAGTAACCATATGGATAGATGTCCTTTCTTAATAAAAATAGAAACCAAGAAGAAAAAACAAATTAGTTCTCCTTGTACCAAACTGTTTGATGTTCTCAACGAACGTATCATCTTTAAATTCTTAGCCAGCTGTCCTTTAGACACAGCAACAGAAAGCTATCTACAAATCTAATTGTTCTTTTCACTGATATTTTCTTATCATACATCGTATACTTATCAACTATGAAATTCTTACTAAATGAAATATATTTCTCATTGTTATTCGGTATTATTGGTACCTCTTTACCGAATCATTATTTACGGGTTGTTGATAAATAGACGACTGTCATAGTCGGACATGTTGTGAATGAACAAAGGGGTAACAACGTGTATTGTCTTTATTTTATACATTTATACAAGATTATTTGTCTTTAACCCAGTCAATTAAAGAAATATATGAGTTTCTTCTGAGTGGATGGTATTTATAGCAATGTAATATTTATTATTAATTCCTGTTGCAAATCAATATTTTCCTTTTGATTATTTCCTGTGCAGATTTGGCATGTAAAATGTCAAATGAACGTTTTACGACTTTATCCATTTGACAGCTGTTCACTATTTTTATAGCTTCCGTAATATGGCAAAATTCTATGTACTCCACTTTCTCTACACTCGTTTATAAGTCTGATCATTATGAGTTAATGAACGTGTTCAAAGCCGAATTTTGCATAATGTGATTTTCTTATGTACGAGTCAATGTCAGTGATAATTTTATACAAAACTTGATTGTTAACTCCGTAAAAATTAAAATTAATTCATACGACTCCATTTTTTCTTTTTAGTAAACGTATCAGTGGATTCTGTAGTTTTATGACTTTCTTTTAAAAAGTTAAATCAAGTAGTCTTCATCGTTTATTTAAATAGCAATTTTAATATATATTTCGCTAATGATTGTTTCATATAGAAGCAAATTTCAGTATAAATTTAAGTTTTTTTGATTTACTAGATTTGAAAATGTCAATGAATAATTCGCTACAAAGTTTCAAAGATTAAAAGAATTGTAAAATAAAAGTTGTAAAATGTTTAATAACTTAAAAAAGAAGTTAAAATATATTACAAGGTCAAAGCAAATAATTGCAAAGAAATGAAGAATATTTGTTGCTACATTAATATCGTGTATATTTCTTCTTGTGGTAACCCATCACCCCGCCCCCCCCCCCCCCAAAAAAAAAAAAAAACAAACAAACAAAAACAAGTATAAACACAAAAACAAAACAAAACAAACGTGATATTGTAATGAGTGTCGGTTTTGTTCCACATGATATATATCTGGAATTTGCATATGACGTTTTAATTATATACCAAACTTGCTCCTGAATCAAAGCTTAGAAGATTAAGCTGACTCTTCAGAACCCCTACCTTTCGAAAATTCTCATCAGGTGCAATTATATTAATACCAGGTATGCAAAATACTTAAAGGTAGGTTTGAAATGACCTATCTGTCTATTTACCCTATACGACTACAAAGCAAGTCTGATTGAGCTATGTAGCAGACCGGATTTTCACTTTGTTCGCAATACATAACATGGGATATAACTTAGTAGAGAAGCAAACTGTGGCAAATCAAATATATTCGGCAAAGTATAATTGTTATGCCTGAAAGATAATGAAGTTAGTATCTATTGGTCAAGCTCACAAAATACTAGTGTTTCTTCCTTCAAATATAATACAATGGGAATCTCGTATTGGGAACCTCTTATCTTCACAGGTGAAAAGATTCATATATAAAAATATTGGGATACAATTTTCACGAAATAATATATGAATAAAAGTATATGACAAATATTTAACCAATAACATATTCTATATTTAACACTTAAGTATATAATAAAAAATTATAAACATATTTATTTATTTTTTAAACATAAAAGCTATATTTAACTTTAAACTGTTGTAATACATGTGTGCAAATACTCTGCCCAGTATATAATGCTTCTGACAGTGGTGGTAGTATATCAAAACTGGAGAACTTATCACCCCCAGGATGAGGCCTCATTTTTCCGCTCTAAGATCGCATTGAGCTCCGTTTGTCAAGCTTCTAGTATATTAGTCATACGATTATTTTGTTGGTATTGTGTCAACCATTTGTATGCGCAAGTTCAACACAAGATACCAACTCCTTTCTATAGTCATTTTGAGCTCTAGATATTTTTGTTTGTTTGTTTGTTTTGTTCTTTTTTTGTGTTCTCGTGGCCAATTTTTACAAATGAGGTACCATGACGTATTGATTTTCGTTGGTAACGAAAACATGAGGATATTATCCTTTCGCCATTCCATTCATTCCAACGTTTTGAGCAATTGGTTCAAATGTATAATGAAATAACTGATGGAATCGATAAACATTACTGTTTACACTGTCATGTAAATTATCGCGGCTCTATTCATGGGGACGTTTATAAATTCGGTTCCTTATTCTGAAAAAAATGTGTCGTATGAAGCTGACCATTGTACCCCGACACATTTTCATCGATCATTGTAGCGTATGGATGACAGTTACAGTAACGTTCTGAATCTTCTCCTTTGTAGGAGTCGGTTGGGGTCGAAGACCACGTGTCAAAATCAGAAAGGGTATTGGATGTACGGAATGTCTTTTCACGCCATATCGGAAGGACGCATTCATTTCTGACAATACTAAAATAAAGGTTTCTGAATACATTCATATCAAGCTCGACGAACTACAGAAAAGTTACGAAAGTAAAGACCAGTATATAGGGAACATTCAACGTCAAATAAGATAAAATCCACGAGAAAGTTCCATTTTTATTTTCTTGTTGTTGTTCTGATTATTCAGTAATTCGTCTTGTTCGTTGACATATCGCTGAATGTAACATTGATGATCCAAATCGAAGATCTGCTGATTGATAGGACATCGTTTCTGTCCTGGATAAACGTGTGAAGCTTTTAAAATTGGTACCAATATTCTGTCTACATTTTGAACACTCTTATTATAATTCACAAACACCTTTCTTTTGTTGAATTTGCGTCATTGAATGTAGGTCATAATAGCAGATTTCAGAACTGTTATAAGTGATAGAAAGTTGCAAACTATCTTAATCATCGGCTCGAGGCTATCGTTTTAATTCATCAAATATAATAAACGCAGCTCCTTTCTCTGCAAGGACTTGGAACTTTACCTCTTTAAATTTGAAAATGTAAGTGAAGGTGGTCGTTCAAAAATCGTGGAAGCCACCTTGTTCGTGGATTGAATATGAAAATAACTTTCAGGGGCTATCGAACGACTTTTTCTCTTGGATGATTTTGACTCTCTCTGTCTTGAGGATGATGGTAATGCATATCGATCGATCATTTCGTCTTCAAACTTGTTATGGTGAACTTCTGCCAAAAAATCGCACAAAACCAAACCCGAATCCAATACATACATCGGCAGTGGTAATATACTGTCACTGATTGTATAGGAATCCACTGCAGATCAACCCGAACACAAAGTCTTTGTTATGAACTCAGCTAATACTTGTACTTTACTTTAACACTCCCCAACTCTGACAATGCGAATCGTAGAAATGATCTAATCTATATTCACCAAAAGTCACGCCACATCCACCTGGTTAGTGGATATAAAACACGTAATAGCTGAACGATGTAATATTTCAACGGTGCTTGTTAATCCAGAGTACATGTGAAGTCGATGTTAGCAATCACGCGCAATACAGATACCGTATCATGTATGAGAAGAATATATGTAGAAACGCAAGGTTTGTGGTATATAAGTGTATGCATAAGTGTGGCTCCCCATAAATATTTTAAAAAGTTCTTTCATAATTTTTTTCATATATTTAATATTAAACATTTTATAAAATTCTATTTTACATTTTTTAAATTTGTTTACTAACATTTTTAGGTGTACATTTTTATTTCTTTTATTACTTTTAATCACACATGCATAAACTTGTTAAATTTGTTTTGCATATAGGAAAATATTTTAACATTTTGCATTTTTAAGTGTGGATGCACGAACTTTTTCACATTTCACGTTTTTAGTACCCATGCATGAATATGTTTTACATGTTTTAAGTGCGCACGTACAAACCTTAAATTCGTCCCCCCCCCATAGCAGCCCATCAATAATTTTAAATTCTTGTTGAAGCCATGCTAACCTTAAATGTTCAACCGACTGATTTTTTTAACATTTAATTCCCCTTGCGGCCATACCAACGAAATAGTGCTGTAATCATAAATTCTCATTGTTGCCATATCTAAATTCATTGTGGTTATACAGAGCCACCTAACTACTAAGAGCTGCACTTGAGTTGACTTGTGACAGATGAAGATTTTTTATCTTTTATTTGGTAATTGATCTATATATTTTGTTAACTGAGTACCTGCAAAGACCGTGCACTGGACGAGGGTACAATGAATGCCCGCGGCAGAAATGTCAAGTGCTCTTCCACGCATTAAGTAAATAATGGTGCTGATAATTCCAAGGTTAAAGTCTAAAGTCTGATTCGCTAAAATGCATTAAATTAAATTTAACTGATTGTTTTTTTCTTTCCGTCTTATCAGCACCACATCCCTATCAGAAATACTATTTACAAACATAGGATGTGAAAGGTATTGTTAACTGGTTAACTTTAGTGAAATATTATACAAAATTAAAGAGAAAAAATACTTCATACACTTGTACCCGAAATATCTCAATATCACATTCTTTGCAAATGCTTTATGATCAATCATACATCATGTAAAGGGGGCATGTGTGCATTATACGCTTTGTTGACAATTTCCTCCTTTTCGGTGATCATATAAGCAGATAGTTATCGCCATGTACCGTTATATAAACAAATTACTGAAATGATATCTACTTCAAGTATAAATACATACAGCATTTCCTGCTCCTAAATTATGGTTCATATGCATATACTTTAGCTCATGTATATTACCATGGAATTTTTATAATCATACCTCAGTATAGCGGTATATAGCTCATGGTGATTTTTCTTATATTCGTCAATCAGATTTAGCTTCAATGTTAATATAAAAAAGACTTTTCTGATTCAGCTGTAAACAATAAATGTCCTATTATCATGGAAGATCAAATACTTTTTACAAAAGTAATAAGACGAAGAAAAGCTGACAGTTTCAGTGCTTTGAAAATTAAATCTGATATATTAGGAGTGTATGATGAATTACTGGTAGATCCATGGTGACTAAACTCCCCAGGAACAAATATTGAAATTGTGCTCATATTTTTCAAAGACATACGCTATTAGTCACTTGATTTATTAAAAAAAGTGTGAACGAGAAGGAAAACAGAAAGACAGACAGAACAAACGAACGAACGAACGAAGCAAAGATAGAGAAAGAAGGAATCAGGAAAAATGTAGAAATATGAAAAAAGTACATACTAAACGGAAGAAAGGAAGAGAAAATTTTTATAATTTACCGCTGATGAGTATGAAAACTGTTTTATTTTCTGTGTCGTGACTGGTACCATGTACAAATTCTTACAAAAAAACTGTGGTTTTTTTAACTTGTCGGATTGAACTCTAACCTTGTTTATTGGAGGAAAGAAATAGTATTATTTTTTTGATTAACATGTAGACTGTTCCTTGTTATGCTTCTTATCAATAGTGATGATGATGAAGGTTTGTAGCAGTAGTAGTAGTAATAAACTTAATGGAGGCAATATTTTAACTGAATATAAAAAACAAAAAAATCAACCTTTGTTACAAGTTGTTAATGAAAATTAAAGTCAATGTATGTATGCTTACAATTAGACAACAAAAACATTTGATATACAAAACATGTGAATGAACTAAAATCTATGTTAATATTTTCCAGTGTATTTCTTATCGAAATGTGAATGGCTCACAGTTAAATTAAAGATAAAATGTACAAGTACAGATGAACGGCTAGAATCTTTTTGGCACATCGTAAAAATTCTGCAGAATATCTGCGTGAAACCGTTTATAAAGTTTTCTTGTGTTCCCGATCTAATTTGGCGAAAATGTGATACGAACGGTGGGGTACCCATTAATAAACACATACATCGATCTTGCTCTCTATGTTGAAAAGAAAATATATAATAAATATTTGTCTACGTCTACATACCTGATTTTAATCTTCAGTGAGTAATTCAGTAGCAAAGTGCACGAGAAGACAGCGAAGCAGACAATGAGAATTTTTACCGCGTAAACGGGGACGCAGTCTAATAGCAGCAATTACTTCACCCATCGCTATTGCATAGCTATCCTATTTTTATGCCGAACAACCACCGTCCGTTCGATGTGAATACATCCTCCCACATAGCAGAGAAAAGGTTAGTATAACATTTGCACTCCAGTCTGTACGTCGCATGGTCATGCGCCGAACTGTCATCTTTTTCACGGACGCCATACTGTATAGACGTTTGCTGAAATCATCACCAGAGACATTTGCCTGTAGCAACTTACAGCATTAGCGGTCTCCATTCTGCATTTCATAATAAAGTCTCTGTATTACACTATCGGTTCCGTCTTTTATTCCGTAAGGAAACCTTTCCCCCATTTTTGAACTTAGTTTTGTAAGGGACCTCCTAGACTACCTCGTGTATTCCACCCTTTAGGGGTGGGAACACTCCCCTACATTACTGATATACAAAGGGACGGGTAAGTTCCTGTGTTTTGAAAAATAACAACAGGCCCTGCCTAACATAGAGGACAGCGTATTCCTCTCGCTTTCTTCAAAAAGTGACAATTATCCCTAAATGTTCACGTTACATTTTATTAATGTCCGCACCACATATCGCGTTGTCATTGCATATGTGCCTGCATGTTTCTTTAATAAAGTTTACAGTGTGAAATATCTTACTTTTCTACAGGAAAAGGACTGGTTTATTTCTACGAGGTCAAGTCTGTTATTTACCTCGTGTATACTGTGTACTTAGTACATGCACAGTGGTGTACGCGGTACGCATTGCATACAACCAGGTGAGTTTAGCGTGACACAACCAGGTGAGTTTAGCGTGATATTCATTAAATATTGTCATTATTTCTTTTCTTCAGAATAATGTCAGGACAGTCTGTGGGACAGTGTGGCCACAAGAAGGGCTCTTGGGACACTCACCAAACTGCATAAAGTGCTGCAAGTGCACACGAAAAAATCGTTACGCACTTTGAGATTTATGGCCATCTGGCACCTGGAATCTAGTTGATTCCAGACGTACTTAACGAGGGCGCAGAATCTTCCATCCCCCTCATCTTCAGATTTTTCTGGATTCTCTCTTAGGTCTCAGCTTTTGGGGCCAACTTCCTTGGCGGCCTGTGAGGCCCTTCCAGAAGGAGGGACTGGACGTCCGAGGAGTCAATCGCCTCCCAGAGCAGGTAGGAGAAGACAAACACTTCTCACGTTCAAGACAGCGAGTACGCCCCAAGTAGCGGGTTTATCCCTCCCGTTAGGGAAGTGGAGCGCCGCGAGAGCATGTTGATCCTTGCTGGCAGGGAAATTTAGCACAGGGTTGCGCCCTCCCGTTAGGAAGGTGCAGCACTGCGACAGCGGGTTGCTCCCTCCAGTTGGGGTGGTGGAGCAACGCAACACATGTCATGCTCACGGTAGCGCATTACAATCGGCCAGGAAGCGTGCTAATGCTTAACGCCCTCAGGGGCCATCCACTAGGTTCTTCAAACAGATGCAACCCCAGTCCAATCCGCAACCTCACACTAGACCACCTCCTCCACTGTCGGGTCTACAATGCCAAAGTCGGCGCAGACACCAAAAGAGAAAGTTCTATTACCCTCCTTCCTGTACCACCGAAGGAAAGGGGGGTAACAGTCCTAGGGATCCATCCCCTCTCCTGCTGTGCATCCCCCTCCCGAACGTCCCCGTAGGTGCTCGCCTAGGCCTCTTTTCAGAGTCTTGGTCAAGCATCACGGACGATGGGTGGATCCTCTCCATCGTGAATGAGGGTTGTCGACTCCAGTTTGAAGAACAACCCCCCGCTGTCAAGAATCCCCATTCTCTTTCCCCAATCCAATCTGGGCAGTCGAAAGGTTCCTGAAGAATCAGTCTCCCGCCTTCTACTCCCGAATATTGCTCGTCACCAAGAAAAGGGGGAAATTTTTTATCATAATCGATCTCTTCCAACTCAACTAGTTTTTCCTGGAGGAACCTTTCAAGATGGAGACAACCTCTTCGATCCGGAATGCGCTTCGTCCGTCCGATTGGGCGGTCTCCATTGACCTTCAGGATGCCTATTTACACATCCCGATTTTTCCTCCTCACCTCCAGTTTTGCTTAGACCAGGAAGTTTTTGAATTCCTGATTGTGCCGTTCGGAATCACTTCCGCACCCAGAGTCTTCACGCGAATTATGGGAGTGGTTGCGGCCTACCTTCGCTTACTAAAAACACCGATTCTCCAGTATTTCGATAACTGGCTGATCCAGGACTTTGTTTACGTGGGGATGAACTTCCTCAGAAACCAGAACTTGGTTCGGGTTCCACCGGATCGGGTAGATCGAATTCTGGCTCTGCTAGAGACCCTAGGAGGAAAAACATTGTTATCTGCTCGCCCTTATCTATCCCTATTGGGAACCTTGAATACCGCTGCCGACTTGGTTCTTGTAGGACGTCTCCATATGTGCCCTCTACATTGCCTCCTCCTCGCAAGGTAGAAACCACACAGAGATTCTCTATCAACCATGATCCCACTAGGACCGGACTTTCACCGCCACTTGCGCTGGTGGATGAATCAGGACAGATTCCTGGCGGGGTCCCAATGCATGCACCCGACCCCCCACTCCTGTCTGTTCGCCGACGCATCAGATTCCAGTTGGGGTGCTCATTTAATTCTCCAGGGTCTTCGGACTCAGGCCGAGTTGTCCCTCCACATCAATAACATATAAATGAAAGCAGTATTTCTAGTGTTGCAAGGGTGCATCGACAGAGTAAGCGGTCGATGCGTCATGTTCTCCTCAGAAAACATGTCTGTCGTAGCGTATCTACGATGTCAGGAAGCACACATGCCCCTTCTCTTTGCATTAATGTCTGGAACATCCTCTTATGGGCAGATTCAGAAGACATTAAAATCCGAGTTTGCCACATTCCGGGCAAGAATAACGTATCAGCGGACAGCCTGTCCAGGACGGGTCGAGCCGTCCTCATAGAATGGTCTCTTCACCCTTCCGTAACAGAGTCCCTGTTACACTCTGGCGAAGACCCCTGGTGGAACTGTTTGCGACCAGACTCAACAACAGACTTCACTTTTACCTATCTATAGTCCCGGATCAGAAAGCATGGACAGTAGACACATTCAGCTTCCGGTGGGATCGGCTATTCGCATACGCCTTCCCACCGTTAAGTCTGCTACCACAAGTTCTGCAAAAACGTCCGAACTTCCACTTTGCTGATCATCCTTATCACCCCCACTGTGGCCCCAGCGATCGTGGATCAACGATCTGCTAGACCTGTTGATCATTCGACCCAAGTCTCTACCTCACCGGAGGGATCTCCGGTCTTAACACCGGGGATCCCTTCTCTTCAATAGCCCACACATTCTCCACCTTCACGCTTGGCTCATCTCAAGCGATCTCTTTTCCAGAACAAGTTTTCGGATTGAGTTGCCAGTTGCATCATTCAGGCCAGGAGAGCTTCTACATCCAAGGTATATGATGCCAGGTGGAGAATCTTCTGTGATTGGTGCAGTAGGAAACACGTTGATCCTATCTGCTCCTCTGTAACTTCCGTTGCTGATTTCCTTTCGTTTCTTTTTCAGACCAAAATATGTTCAGTATCCACTATTAAGGGCTATAAAACTGCATCTCCAACACACTTAAATTCTTTCAGGGCATGGCAATCAGTTCAGATTCGTACCTTACCGATCTTATTAAGTATTTTGAGATCCAGAAACCTGTCTCCCGCTCTCTTACGCCTAGATGGAATCTTTTCTTGTGTTTTGTGTTATTTAACCAAAACTCCATATGAACATTGAATGAAGCCTCCTTTCAGGACCTCACACTCAAGACTGTGCTCCTATTCGATGTAGCCAGATTTATGCCTTGTCTATTGACACTGGCAGTCTCCAGTTTAATGGGAATTACGATTCTGTTTCCCTCCTTTGTCAGCCGGGATTTCTCGCTAAAAATCAATTACCTTCATTAGCTCCACTACATATAGAGTTCCCCAGTCTAAGTTAAATCTGTGCAGCGGATGATCAAGATAGACTCTTATGCCCCGTAAGGGCCCTCCGTTTCTATCTTAATGCCTCCAAAGGAAAAAGAAAGTATAAGTAATTGCTGCTATTAAAATGTAGTTTTTTTTGGGGGGGGGGGTAAACAAACTTTAATTATGCAGTATATACCCGTCGCTCTTACCGAATGCCCTCGTCCAACCCCGCTATGATATCTTGCGTAATCGTCGTCTATAAAAAAGAATACAGGTCTGAGTATGACCATGCGATAGGCAGACTGGAGTGCAAAGGTCATACTAACATTTCTCCACTCTGTGGAAGGATGTATTCACATCGAGCGGACGGAGGTTTTGCGGCACGGGTAACGGGTAAGAATTACATAATTAAAATTAGTTTTAACTCCCAAAAACTACATTTTTCCGACTGATACACACGAGGTTTTGAGTCGAATGGGATGTGTGTATTGTGTATAGCATGATGTAAAAAGATCTGACCAAACGGGGACATGCTGAGATACGCGTATTTCAAGGTTTTATCAATAAGTAAGGTCGTGGCAGGCAGTCCATGTTGGCCACCATTACAAAATGGGGACGTCCCCGTTTCGAGGTGTGTCCCCGATCTGTTGGTGTGTATCCTCACTGATGTCCCCGTTTCGCGCCTTTTACAAATGCACACACATGCTTGTATTTGCTGCATATCGAGGACTTGGGTATGGAACCCTGTACAGAGGACATTTTGTTCTAGCTATCCTGAAGTGAAAAGAAATACAGTTTCTTGCAGTAAATTTATCGTAAACGGTGACGTGATGACGAGAGTATTGCAGATTTAATTCTAAGGAATATGATATTTTGCAATGCAAGCGAGGACGCACACGTTTACACATATAGTATGTACTATCAACTCAAACACATAGCTATGGACCAAAACATGGAAACATATATAAAGGGACATCATGGACAGTTGGGACTCCCATTATCTTGCAAAAACAAAATGAAGACAAACATTACTAGGTTGTGCATAAACGGTTCAGACTCGGATGGTTAGTACTTTCAGACGTAAATGTGCTTTGTTTTTTCATCCCAATTGGGACTCTCAATATCTTTCAGAAAAAAAATGAAGACAAACATACTAGGTTGTGCATGAACAGTTCAGACTCGTATGGTTAGTGCTTTCAGACGTAAATGTGGTTCGTTTTTTCGTCTCAGAGATCCTTAACCCTTTCCAGAATCAAAGGACGACCGCATCATGATTATCCCTTCCCTAGATAATACATCAGTTGTTAATTGTTAATTGTTACTTCCTACAGCAAGGTGGAAGCCTGGTTGTTCCATACAGTTCATAAATGTGTTTAGACAGAAGCACATGCCGGAATTGGTAAATATCCTCATGTAGCAAAACATCTATATTTTATTGTAAGTTTGCGTAAATTAACACTGTCAAGAAAAGTTTCTACATGACGCCAACCCCAAAATCTGAAACCATATAATTTATGAAATCTCGAGCTGATTTTTTAAAATATATTTTTTTTATTTTCTTTTTTGTAAATATTGAATTTATTCTATTTGGATTGTGTTATTTGTTTCATAATATTAATTATATAAAAGTTTGTTCGTTAAGTTCGACCTAAGCATTTAACGCACACCTTTACATTGAAGGTCCATACTATACTTAAAACGAAAGACGCAGATACTAATTTTCAAAAACATGGACCATGTGAACATTGGTGCATCATGGATAATGAGGACATGTTTACACATATAGGTCTGAACTATCAGTACAAGCTAAGGACGCACGTAGCACCACCAAAACACTGGGAATGTGGACAATGATACTTAATGGACAATGAAATGTTTACACAGAATGAGTTATCAATACAAACTAAGGACGCACACAATAGTTGACAAAATAATGGAGACTGTGGACATTGGTACATCATGTACAATGAGGATATGTTTACACAAAGAGTCTGAACTATCAATACAAACTAAGGACGCACGTAACTATTGACAAAAACATGGACACTGTGGACATTGGTGCATCATGGATAATGAGGGCATGTTTACACACATAGGTCTGAACTATCAATACAAACTAAGGTTGCACATAACTATTAGCAAAAACATGGACACTGTGGACATTGGTGAATCATGGATAATGAGGGCATGTTTACACATATAGGTCTGAACTATCAATACAAACTAAGGATGCACATAACTATTGACAAAAAAACATGGACGTTGTGGTCAATGGTATATCATGGACAATTGGGACTCGCATGAACTTGCAAAATAAAAATGAAAACAAAAATTACGAGGCAATATGTTACTCCTCAGACCCTAACACGTGTCGATACATATAGATCACCGACCAATACCGTCGCTGGAAAAGATGTGAGCATCACGTGATTTACAAACACATTGGCAGTTTGGCAGACTTTTAGGCCTAATCTCCGTCATCTATCTGACTGCCACTATACATAATGTACAAACTCAAATCGGCATAACCTAAACCTTTTGCAACCATTTTGTATGAAATTTTCCAGTAGGCACTAAAATATTAACACTAATTCACGCTAGGTAAGTGTCAATATAAAATACTTTGAATTTATATGCTGTGTTATGCTACTGAGTAAGGCATGGTTATGCATGCTCTGGCGTATTAGAGGGATTTGGGTCTACTGAAGAGAAAGAAAGAAAAGAAATTATGATATTAAAAGAAGGAACATTCGGGACACTCAAAGAATGTCGATTCTGTATACCAAGGGTTATCGCGTGGTTGTCCCTTTTCAGATGCAAATGAGGTTATCGACAGAAAGAGTTGTCAGGTAAGTGCCTGTTTACTATTTGCTCACGGCGTCGGAATCGGTTATGTAAACATCCAGTGAATACAAGTTCACTAACGATGTTACACTGCTGCTACTTTTTTGTACTTGTGCTATTTAAATATTCACGGAGTTTAATAGTTTTAGAAATCGTAATGACAATTATGCCACCTCGTCTAAGCAAATAATACAAGTCTAGCGCAGTGAGCTGGATGCTGACAAACATTATTGTGAACAGATAACCTGGCAAACAAAACAGTTATCACTTTTGAGAGAGAGAGAGAAAAATAAGAGATGGAGAGTTGTGATGTGATGCTCGTATGATTTGAACACGAAGACTGTCAAACATCAATTTTCTTCCACAAAACAGTTTGATTTCAAGATTTATATAGACAGTAAATACTAGCAGTGCAAAATTAGCTATAAATATGTTATTGTTTCTCAGGACCGAAATACACCGCTTCTCAGAAAAAGCCACTGTCACACTAATTTGCTTTCATGCAAGAATCTTGCAAAAAGCGTTTGTCATGTTTTGTTTTTTTTAATTTCATTTTCTAACGAATTCACAAAAAGCAACAGAAAATATAGAAATTGCAAGGATTGAACAAGCAAATATAGCACGTTAATTCATTTGTATTTGTCTTGTCGATATCAACGCAACAATAATTTCAATTGTATTTCGAAACTAGACAGACCTCAAGTTGAAACAGTATTCGCAGTTGGTGGCGTTGTTTACCAACATCATCAGAGGAGCAGCTTTGTCCAGTTGAGCCACCAACATGCCGCCGGTTGGACCATGGTGCAAGTAGTTGAGTTATCTGCTTTTACATTTCCACATACATGCAACAAATTGAATCAACGTATGGGATAAAACCATTACACATGCATAACACGGGTTACATAACTCAGCATAATGCATTAAATTGGTTAACTCAGTTTTTTTTTCTTTTTTTAGATGCATTTAGTGAGAGTACATCAGCCATTCAAAATTTTTTAAAAATACGGGTTAAACTTTAACAGTGTTGACTCTATGAAAAGATATAGATTACAGTGTGAAATTAAATTTTGGCACAATCAGCTAAACTAAAAGCAATGTTGATGGCAAGATTTGGTTGTGGGATTGCTTAAAGCATGTTCATGAGAGTTAGTCAAATCACAATACAAATGTTATGCCTCTGTCCAGATGCAAAAACTGCTGTTTGAATGTTGAATACATTTACCAGATGATTAGGCTTTCATAACGTATACAAATAGAGTAGATATGAACCAATTTAAGAGTATATGCAAATCCTTAAATACAGCAAGGAAACAGCAAATACTTGACTGACATTGGGATAAGAATACATGAAACTGCACATCAAGATTTCGAGAAACGTATAATTGCTTTTGTGTTTGCTGCTTACAAATGTAAATATACATACTTATCAGGTACTGTTGAGTACTGTAGAATATTGCTACTTTAAGAAATGAATTATACGGCAGAGAAAGAGGAACTTACTGGTTGGACATACTTCTTTCTGCAAGAAATAAATAAACTTACAGATGAGGTAATAGCTACATATTTATCAAATGAGATCAGATGTTATTTGCAGTTTGGGGTCACGGGTACAAAACAGAACGTATAGTGCCCAGTCTGTTTCGACGCCACGAGACACTGTTACAAAACTAATGAAGCTATTACTTGTATGAGATCAAGGTTACAACACAGACGAAAACATCATGGTAAATTTCAAACAATACATCACATATTTAAAAGTGAGATTCAGATATGCTGTTGATGGCGGCAATATATTTTTGGTTTCGAGTTACACGGTGACGAAAATTAAGATAGTATCGTCATATACAGCAACAATTTACAAACATTTATTCACTGATTTAAACTATGATTAAATCCTTACATTTGATATTGAGGTAGCAAAAGAGCGGTAAAGGCAGATAAACAATATGTGGCAGTACGATAAGAATTATAAAGGACAAAGGAGAAGTCAAAGTGGTTAAACGTTATGTACAGAAGTCCTACTGTCAGTTCAATCAAATATATCGCTTTCTGTGCCATTTAAAGTACATAAGCGAATTTAGAAACGCCCAAAAACAATATCGCCCACAGAACAAGCAAACATTCAAATTGACACTTATGGTTGTCGTATCTGTATGATTTTACTGTTCTTACTTTTTTTTTTTTTTTTTTTTTTTTTTTTTTTTTTTTTTTTTTTTGCTAAACGAAGCAAATAAGCCATTAAATGTTTGAAGGCATTTATGATTTTGTCAAAAACAACGTTTTCTCTGGAGTAGTCGGAGCAGAAGGGCAGGACTAGGTAGGGTATAATGGGTAGGATGGGTAGAAGGAGGAAAATTAGTTGTAGTGGATGGGGAAAGAGCAGGTGGAGTAGAGGCAGAAGGAGGAAGAATATCACTTCTTACCAAATTTGCTATCGATAGAGAAATTGATACAATTGTTAGCGCTGAAATGAAAGCAGCCACAGAATTTTCATTTGAAGGACATATTTTAATGATGATCTAGTTCTTGCCCAATTTCTTCTTTAAGTCTTTGTATCTGTTCGTCACGATGTACGAGTTCTATTTTGAAAGCTTCTTCTTTTCGACCAGCTATTCCAACAGCTCCTGTAGATCCAGCTCGCTCTGCCGTTCTTGTTGTTTGGTAAATCTTCTAACAATTTGTTTTGCACTCGAAGGTAAATATTTTCTTATTTGAATTTTATTAAGCAGTCCATCTAATTCAAATTTCAATTCTTTTATTTATTTCTAATCTGTGGATTTGCAAAATTAAATCTTGCATCTCTTTTTCCTGAAGAACTTGTATGTATTGCCTTTCTGCGATAGTAGATTCAATCAAATAAATGTACTATTTTGTGATTTGCACAGGCTGTGCCATTTCTTTTGTGTCTCTAAGTCTATTTAATCTATCCAAATTGGAATGGCACAAGTAGGTTCTAGTTGTCGGTTTGCTATATACTCATCTTTTAATTTGTTAACACAAGTAAATCCTTTGTGTTGTCTCTCTATTGTACAATCAGATAAAATTGTGCTCCACCATGTTTGGGTGATCTTTACATAGGCTACATTAACGAATCTTTTTCTGTATTTGATCCATACTTTATTCTTACTCTTTATATAGATACCTGTTGTATATTTTCTCACAAAAGTCTAAGCCCACTTCATAACCAGAATTTTTGTGTAATTCCCACAGTTTAATTTCGTTTTGTTCCTGTTCATACAAGATATATCTTACCTCGTCAACACTTCTTATATTTTCTCTGTAAAACCAGAAGAAGTATGTAGTACCATTAGATTCAATTTGATATTGTATTTCTCATGTATCTACCATATCGTCACCTTCATAAACAGGATTCTCAAGATCTTTAATTTCAAGTCTCCACCACCTTCATTAATTATTTTTTGGTTCGTCAAATAGCAGCGAAAGGGATAAGAGTTGCACAGAAAACGATTGGGAATTATTGAAGACGAAATAATACCAATTTCTGCACAATTGGAGGATTACAAACATAAATTGAACAGAAGAATTGCAAATGGATCATACAAGAGATAACCGGTAAAACATTAACTGTAAAAGAGTTGGAAAAATAGATGAGAAATAAACGAAGACGGGGTATGAAATATGTGATAACACTAGAGCTGCCAATATTTTCAAGTCGTTTTCAAATGTTGAAATTCACAGTTTCGCATCGGTGATTAGCGTGTTTCTTTCTGATCGACATTTTCAGCACTTTGCAAAATAAATTTAACGATTCTCTCTGTCTTCAAATGGAATTAGATTCTACACCGGCTTTGTTTTAAAGCTAGGTTTGTATCTGTCTCTCTCTGTGCACTGGTTGCTAGATTGCAACGAGACAACTGAAAAGAACGAGGAAATACATTTTGAAAAATGTTTGACAAATAAATAGCGTAACATCTGCAGAATACAATGTGTTCTGTCTGTTTTATTGTGGATGTATATGTGCCTGTGACGAAACTTTTTAAAATAATTGCCGTTAAAGATTTACATGGAAACTAGAATTTACAACACTGTTTAAGGTTTCATCACAGATGAATTATCCAGCCTAAATCGTTCAAATGTTTGTATTGTGGTCTTCTATATTCTTCCATGTATTTAGTATTTGTCCGGTGGAAACATTCTATTTGCTGATCACGATCTGACAAACTCCAAGAGGCACATGGAATAATGTGATCTCTATCTAGTGCATCACCAGCAACTTCGGGGTTTGTAACATTTAGCCATCTATAATAGAAGACAAAAGCCGATACACCAAGTATCTTCAATGTAGTGCCTAAATTATTGTTTTGTCTCAATGATTGTAAATTTATACTTTTTGGCATGCTACATATGCTGAAATTTTTGTCATTATGTTGCCTTTGTATTATATATTTGTCTTTGTACTCATTCCAGTAGTCTCAGTTTTCTTGTTTTTTAATTATTGGTATTTATTTTGATAATTAGCTCTGTTGAATGTCTTTTTCTCCTTCGCAATTTGAGCATACTTTGCAAGTAAACTTTCTAACATTTTGAAACCGTATTTAGTTAATTTTGAACGTTCCTTGCCTAAACAATGGAAGGTGAACAAAGCAAAAAGCAATATGAACCCAGGATTAGCGAAGAACCTAAAAGGTAAACTCATAAAGACAGACATATCAAAGTAGAGTCAAACTTGGAAGACAACTTCTAAAACATTCCCTTTTACGTGACAAAATTTTTATACTTTATAAACAAAATGCAAAGATTATTTAAAAACGCAATCAGTAAAAATGAATACAGAAACAAAAGACATAGACGAAAAAAATCAAAATAGAAACTTACAGAAAGACAATTTTTAAAAGAAAAACCTCATACAAAAATGTTTCGCATATGGTAGCGTACACGAAGTGTCTTTGTCTTAGGCAACCTTTATGGCTGAACAAATGAACGGTGCAGACTTTGCAAACAAAAAGAGCTATATTACAATAGACCAACAACCTGCGAAATAAATATTACTTTTCCAACCCAATTAATAACAGAAATGGCAAACTATGAATGTAATTGCAAAGAATGTTATATTGTTGGGTATTACAGCATTTGAGATGAACTTAGAAACAATCGCTTTTACTATATATCTACGACAAGAATGAAACAAAGTGTGTTTTAATTCCTGATGGGCATGTTCATGAAAAAAGGTATAATAAATGCATTTGGTGACAACAATGAAAGTACTGATGCTAAATGTTTGAAACCCAAAGCTGAAATCCTTCTGAATGACAATTGTATACATAAACAACTACAATGATAAATTGTCAGTATTCAATAGCCAGAGAACTATATATATATATATATATATATATATATATATATATATATATATATATATATATATATATATATATATATATACTGAATTAGATACAGTTTGCGGGTTTTAAAAACCCCAAAATATATACATTTACCTCGATTGTGGCAATAACGTGAAATATTAATCCTGCGTAGTCTTCGACATATAATTATTCTACTTTGCCAATTATAAATATTTTCCATTGCAACTTTATTTCATATACTGTTAATTGACATTGCAAACATGGAAAGGGATAGAATTATCAAATTTAATATTAGTACTTGAGACGAAGAAGGAAATATAATAGATTTTCACAGTTTGAATGTAACATATATTTTCATCTAATGTAAACGGACCCAGCCAACTATTTGTCTTATTAGCTACACAACCAGCCTACTTGTGGCAATATACTAAACGCCATAATTACAAGAATAAAGGTCTCTGATTAGCTGGAAATAATTACCTCTAAAAGAGATTTTTCAGGAGAAGTCTATATATGGGTAAATTGTACACAATAGAAGGCTTGAAATTATTTTTAGTTTATCGTTGTCGACGCACCAGTACTATTAAACGTAAATGGGGAGATCAAACCTCCTCAGTTTTATAGTGGCCGCCCATAACGAAATTTGCTTCTCACAAACGCGCGCAGGATATCATTTTCATTTTTTCAAAGTTTCCTCATAGGATGTAGGCATGGTTTGCCAGTTTTACATCGAAAAATTAATAATTTGACACCTTAACATTACGGTCAATTGAATTACCTCTCTGTGACTTATAGTAAACAGATTCGCCCAATGAAAAAGGACCAAGATAAAATATGTCCAGCTCCATTATCATGCGTTTTAGAATTCAGTTAGTTTAAACACAATTTTAATTTTAGCAATAAGTTGTCTGCTGTGGACTGTTTGGACGTTAATACTTACTGCCAATTTGTGGCCAAGATAAATTGGAAAAATATTCATCCTGGGATGGGTTAATAAAAGCGGTGTCTTGCATTTCTTCTGCAGCACTATTAGTAGCACGTGTCTAGAAAAATGTACATGTGGTAAAGTCGAGCACATACATGCACGACTAACAATTCTCGACTTTCAAAAGTGGAACTAGATGATTGCAATTATTAAAGATTAGAGAAGAGAAATGTAACTTTTTTTTATGCTAAACCTTGTCTAAAAACAGTGCATTTTCTCTTTCTTTGTCAAATCGGGTATATATACCGTGACAAAACGGACGACTAAACGAGGTTGAATGATCACTACCTGTTAAATGTGGTATCTTACTTCTGTAATTCGGGAAATAGTTTATGATACATTTTTTCTGATTTTTACATAATTGTTATCGGTTTTCACAAATGAATGCTTTATTGTATTACGGGTTTGCCTCCCTCTGACTGGGTTATAATGAAGCAAATGGTCGACGAACCATTTTTCTTTGGTAATTTATAACATATTGAACTTGGGATTTCATTAGCTCTGAAAGAGCCTTCCTGGTCTCTCAAAGGTGGTGAAATTTAAAGTCTTTGAAGAAGGTGAAGTAGACTCCTGTACTCGATTAACATAGTCCCCATAATATGTCACCTCATCACCATGGTAGTTGGAATTTGTACGAAACATCACATCTGCTTGAAGATGGACCTGTTGACCAAGCATCAAAGAGTTTGAAATTGATCCAATCGATTCATTTGGATGGGCACTGTTAGCTGCAGCAAAACTCCAAGTTGAAATTTCATTAGTTTTCTTTACCTTTGCAATATACCTTTTTAATCCCAAGTAATGTTGGGTTAAACCTCTCTACCTGTACACTACTTTTTGGGTAGTTCTTCTGTTGTTAATACCCAGAATTATAAACAGCTTTAAGAAATCTTCACTCTCGAAATTTCTACCCTGATCAGGGTGTACAGATATCGGACACCCATTTCGTGAAATAGCTTCATTAAGCATCGTTTGAGCTCACGTTTCTACAGCTTCGTGGGGGCTGGAAAATATTTCAAATCGTTTAGTGAATTTAATGGTTACAACAAAAAGTGACGATTCTAACCAATGATCTCAATATGTCCACTATTAGTCTTCAAAGCGGCGCGCCAAATATTCATATCACAAATGACATACAGGGTTGCTGGTGTATTGTTGTTGAGCACTCGTCAATTTGTATTACGCAGTTATTAATATCTCTTTTATTTCAATTAAGTTACATTCTAATGGGTCGTTTCTCTGGAGGTATTGGCCACTCAGCATAGCTGTGCATCTGTACGAGTAGTTCTCTTCTTATGCATCAGGGTAAAATCAATTGTCAAAAAGGTACGCGTGTCATTCTTCTTATCAAATTGTCTGCAGAATAAGCCATTATGAAACTCTAAAGAGTCAACTTAAAGCCAGTAATGTCTTGCTGCAGGACTTTTTTCAACATTTCATTGCTGGATAGTTTTTTTCTCTTCAACTCCTTCTTGCATCTTCTGCATATAAGGTCGGTTCTTGAGTATTATTATCCTCATCAGAGATTCTAGTAGCATTTTCACCTCTCTTCACTTTTTTGTCCAGATTAAATTGTCATCGACGTCTGGTTACTGCAGGTGATTGCTCTAAACCCTGAGTGAGGCGATACTGCACTTCACCTATATGTGCGTCTTCCATAATATCCTCATCTTTTTAGCACTTATCGTCATCACGATTTGCGTACTAATAGAGTAATAATTCCTACTCCACAGTTAGGACCATGTAAACCGCAACAATGTTAAGGTCTTGACGCACCATTATTTACAACTAATACTTGCAATATATAAAGCAACGCCACTGGCATCTGCCAGACTTGAGCCTCCCTTGAGCAACCCTAATCTCGGTCCACGGACTCAAGTGTTTGGAACCGTCTCATGACGTAAGATAGAAACTGTTTTCGTGACATCTGTTTTCTTTTAAATACATTTTCCAATCCACCGAGCTAAACACATCCATTGCTCTTCTTCGACACTTTCAACAATTCCAGCACTTCAAAACCTCTCTCAGGTTCACTTTTGTACAGACGCAAATACAAGGACTTAAATGTCTTGACATTGCAATTGCATTTCCCAGTTTTCTTCTTAACATATTCTGAATACTGGAGACGTAAGCTGTCAAACTTTCCACTCTGAAGGTATGTTCCCATTTGGATCCCTGAAATAAAATATCCAGACTAGTGCTTGTTAATATGTCTGAACTTTCAACTTTCTACTAAGCTATGACTCTATACACTACTCTTTGAAACATTGCAAAATTGTTTGAATTCGATTTCACACCCTCTGCTAAAATCACGTGCCCAAAAAGGTAAACTCCTCACTCAACAATTCACATTTTTTGTGCTATGTTTTGCTAACAATCTATAGTGTCGAAGCACATAATGAAGTTGATTTTATAATGATCTTTTGTTCATCCAGTTGCTTAATAACTTGTTGCTCGTATGCGACAAAGACATATGAGACACGTCAGGGAGATTCTTTAATAGGTGACTCATTCCACGTATCAATTGAGTGCTAACTGAGTTTTGTCAGTCTTAAGTCTGCTTCATTTAAACAAAGTGTCCTGATATCTTGCCAGCACTTGAAAGGCTTCTGCCCTCAGAATTACTGCGTCATATGTATTCGAGATCTCATTTGGGATGCGATTAATCAGTCTTCTGTGTAAACTCAGTGTTGATATCAACTACTGTTACTACTATGATGAATGGATATTCTTGTTTAAAATGTACACTACTCTCACTAATCACTAGCTCTAACGTTTTGCACATCTGTAATGCCTTCTTGTATTCACGAGGTCTCTACTCAAGGTTAGTCTTTTCCTAAGGAATATTTGTCGAGGTACACCATAATCTTGATGTAAGATATCTATACATAATACGCCTTCATCTTCTATTTTCGCAACTTTTCAACTTCAGAGGGTTTATCTAACTGTTAAAGATTCTTTTCCATATTTTATCAAACATTTGCCGTCAGTAGCTTCTAAAGGTACTGATTTACCCAACGAGGAGCGCTTTTTGGAGTCAAGTCCACTAGCTTTTGGGGTCAAGTCCACTAGCTCTTTGCTGCACACTATACATTGGCCCAGAATTGTTATAATTTAGTACCTATTACTACGCTCAGATATGCAATCGAATGAAAAATGAGCAAACTGCTTACAGCTAGCAAATATGTTTGATTTCCTTCCAAATTTATTGGCTGTCTGCTTAGTTTCTATGTTGAGCTCTTACAGCATTTAAATTATCCCCCTCTTCAGTCTGTTTCTCTTTCTCTAACATTTAATTTTTTCCCATCATCTCAATTTTCTTCTCAAGTTTTGTAAATTCACTGCTTTAGATCCCCTGATTACTCTTATGTTTTTCTCTGCGTTTGTTACTATTGTTTCTAATCTAGTCAACACTTTCATCGTCACCAGATTATTGTGTCTCATCGCTACTCTCACTCAACTCTGTACATTTGACAAATCTGACTGCCTCTGTGGGTTCCGGTTATTATACCTATCTTGACTCCGATGTCGCGTTTTTGTTTGAAGGAAATGTATATTTCAAACACAGCCTAATATGTCTGTTTGGGTTATTGAATAAACCTACCATAAAAGCTTGCTCCATAGTCATGGAGACCATGTACCATTCTGCGCAAAAGGCATTCATTTCCTATTTTCAGCACCATGATTTGCATAAGCTTTTTAACTCCGTAATGTATTCTTCTCTTGTTTCGTTTGCCTTCTGATTTCTGCAATTACAATTCTAAATCTACTATCTAATTCTGAGATGAGAATTGAATAATTTGATCTTGATGCCATTGGCACCTTACCAATTACAAAATCACCATCTGCTCCCTATAACTACGGAAATATTTCATCTCATCTTCATTTGTCCGTCATTTACAATCTGCAACCTCTTTGTACCTATTAAACCACATATTCCACTGCTCATTAGCAGTAATGTGAGGGAACTTCAATCTTTCGTGTCTGTGAAAATTAAGTCTACTGTTTCTAATCGTCGAATTATCATGGTGCAAAATTGTGCAAATCTTCATTACTGCTCGACTCGATATGAGACATACTTCTGTGCGTTTTGTTTGTTTGACCTTTACTGAAACCCAGCTGAACCACAAGTGACAAAACGGCTGATTCACCCCTATTTATACGTTTTGCGAACACACTCGGGAAATTCAACGACACAATTTTCGCGAATATTACCAGATATGGAAGAATTCGGAAAAAATATTAACATCAGCGGCCTCTAGTGGAAAACCGAACGGCCAATACACAGTAGTAAAAATGGCACCCAATTTCAAATGACAAGAATAGCATACGTTTCACAATGAATTGTAAGCAGAATAAAAATTGTACATGAACAATTTCATCACACTCAGGAACACAAATTAGGAAAATACATGGGTATTACCTTAATCCTTTAGGTAAATTAATACAATTGCTTATTTCTCTACTCAATGTGGATGGTAAAAAAGTGAAAATAATTTACAATACTATCATATACAAACTGGGAATCAAAAATGTTTCCCCAGATGATTAATATTTTAACAAATGATTCATATATGATATAACCATGTAAAAATTACATTTCTTGTACGGAAAATTCAAAAACTGTTGCTAACAGTTAATATTATTAGCATTTGAAACAGAGGTATAAACATTCCAACATGAGGGGAATATAAACACAAAAGGAAATTATCTCCATGCATAATGATATATGCAAATGCACTTGATAAGACAAAAATTAGTCAGGTGTGTTTCAGTGACCTCTGTCATCGCTTCTGGACACAAATACTAGATCCTACATCTGACACCATAAAGAAATGGTTTTAGACCGATGCTACTTGGTTCCTCTAACAAATTTTAATGCAGCAAGCACAAGACTTTAGCAATCCTTTATTCCTAAAAACCTGATTGTAATAAACTGGATCAACGTATGACAGAGTCAGACTTTTAAAGACACACACAACAAATTATTTCAACACGCAAAAGGAAAATAATGTATATATATATAAAAATATATATATATATATATATATATATTAATAATAATAATAATAATAATAATAATAATAATAATCAACTATAAACGGGATTCCTGAAATGAAAATGCTATTGATAATGATCACAAGACTTACTGGGATAGCACTAGATAAAAGGAGATAACTTGTTCTGTGACTGTTTCCGGTATATAAGAGCTTTGAACTTTATGCTTTCCGACTGCTGCTTGAAAAACGCTATGGTATCTGATGAAATAAAACTTTTGCCCCCCAAACTAACAGAAAATAACAAAGTTGAGAGCTCTGACATGAAACGTGTGATAGTTGACGAAAAATATACTCATTCGATTTTACACACATTGATAAAATGAAATAAGTGTGGTATAAATGAGAAACATTTTCTCGTCAATGCCTACAACAAATTTATAAGGGTAAAAGTGTGAAATATGAAGAGCAAATCGACTTGTTTAATGGTGACATAAATATCAGTTAATAAGAAAGAGGTGATATGTGGCAAGCAATCATCGCCAACGATCAAGGAAACAAAAATATCTAGCCGCAATTTATCCCGATGTAATGTCATGGCGAGCTCATTTACATTTGTACAACTATGAGCTGCAGAAACATTTTCTAAGAAGAAAGGAACAAAGCCGTGATTAGGTAACTATGTTAAATTCAGCGAAAAGTATCCTACACAGGATATAAAAGTCTTGAAATTATTAAATTTCAGAATGTTATGAAAAAAAGAAATCTTAAATCAATTCATAATTTAGTCTACTATGGCTATATAGAACATACAAATGTCAACTGATTCAACTGCAACTTGGTTTTAAGAAATTCAGAAATGTCATTGCTGGTGAAAATCGGTTTATTAGATGCCATTTCGAAATGTCGAACATAAATTACAATACATCGCTGATTTATTCAATTGCCATATAGGTGTGAATCATTATAATTATTATCTTGATATGTTTACGCTATTAAACATAAGAGGGTGGGAATCCGTTGATGTTTTCACAAAATATCACAAACCGATTTCAAATCCTACTAATGTTGATATCTTGTCAAATTTTGAAAAATTGTGTGGCGAAATACAATGAGGATATTACTTATAAAATAAATACTCGATCGCGTGTCAATCGAGCTTAGTTCGGCAAAGCATTAATCACAAATTAAATAGTCAGGATGATATTTAGTAACTAAACGTAACTGGTAAAATTCGACTGACTGGTTGATCCATTCTTACTGGAAAATATGATACTTGTTATATCTTACTTTACTTACTTCAGGAGACTTTTACAAAATGGAAAAAAAAAATATATATATAACTTTATATAGAATTCCATACCTCATGGTATTGCTCGTGTGAGATAAATCTGCAATAAAAGAACCCACACACAGATAACTGCTGAGAACGTTATCTTCATTGTAATGTTGGGGGCAACAAGGATAATGAGGTGTCTTAGGACTTATATATACATTAATTTATAATTTCTGACTTATTTGTTACTTAGCATGAAATAATACAACTTATTATCCTTAAAGTATGAGCATACCATTTTGTGCTTACAATAATATAATTTGTGTTTATAATAACAGCCGTACAATAATAATATGTGAATGTACCTAAATCGGATCCTGGGGACTTTGGGTCACTTCATATAGCCTTTCATGTAACTAAATTGAAAATAATCTACCATGACTTCGCTCCTTTTGTGGGGATACAAATTGTTTTCGCTTACGAAGATGCTACAAACAACGAAATTAAAGACCCAATGAGCATTGATCTTTCTTTTGAAACAAAAGAACCCATTCGCTGATCTACGAGTTTACCTACCGACTAAACAATGAATTTTGTAAAAACGCTAAAAAAATATATCCACGAAAAAGACTGCATTCACATTATGTTCCTTTGGACAACATAACGTAGGAACTAAAACGTTAATGATTGGGATGTGAAATTTGTTACACAGAATAAAACTAAAGAAATAATATACTATCTGTGCAATATTTGCAAACAAGATTTTTAGGAAGGTCACACGATACAGTTAGTTAAATTCATACAATTTTCATAATACCATAACAATTTCGTTGTAACCTGCCAGTTCCTTTCCTTTTTCAGAACATTTGATTTTTATCTTCTTTGTAAAATTAAAATAGAACTATAGCAACGGTAAATTTCAGACATACCTTCCCCTACATTCTCCATGACCACTGCTCTGTCAGTTACTTGACAATTTCGCTATTTGTTTATCGCATAAGTTAGCTTCCTTTCAGGCAAGGGATCTTGTCTCTATAGTAAGTATTTTACTATATATTATCTAGCTCATATAGCGTTTTATCAATGTGTTGTGATCTTTTAAAAATAGTTGTCAATCAATTTATATAAAATTGTCTGCTTTTTTAAATCATCAGAACTATGTAGATTTTTGTATCGTAACTATTATCATCTAAGAAATATAGAAAAACAAGGAACCTGTAGGATACTTCAAAAGTCAACCAGGCTGTTTAGTATGATGTATGCATGTAGAGAGTTAACGACAATACTGAAAAAACTATATAAATTTAAACTAGTAAAGGCTGTTTTGACGTGGGCTGTCGCCCACACACAACAAATACAACAACAAAGATTGTGAGATTAATTCAAATGTCAGAGCTATCAATAGCCTTCTACTAGACACGAGAAAATAGATGAAACACTTACTGAAACACATAGCTGAAACACTAAAACATATCGCACCATCTTTGCATATAAAGCATGCAGAAGAATACTTATATTAGCCTCTCTGTTGTTAACAGTTTAGTTGCTAACATCCCGTCTGTTTACAGCCACCTTAATAAAGATTCTGTCAAATAGCGACTACTTTCCAACTGTTTTGTCAATGATTTTCCCAGCTGTAAATACCTTATTTCTCACCAATCTTGACTTCTATATCTCGCTCTGTTCAAATGATAAGAACTGACTTTTGTATGTGGCAATGGATGATATTAGTAATAGTGAACAAGAGGAAGTGCTCTTATGCCCATCTTATATTATAGTAATTGAGATCATCAGTGGTAATTATTATCTTGCATCATATCCATCCTATATTATAGTAATTGAGATCATCAGTTGCCAATATTATTGTAAATCATGTCAGTCTTATATTAGAGTAACTGAGATCATCAGTGGTAATTATTAACTTGGAACATGTCTATCTTATATTATAGTCATTGAGATCATCAGTGTTAATTATTATCTTGGATCATCCGAGTCATTATTATAATAATTGCGATCTTCTGTGGCAGATACATATAAAGTATAGAGATACGCAACAATGGGCCTGGTAATCGTCTCACACATAATACCCGGTTATGCATTAAAGCATGCGAGGAATTTCCTAGTATGAAGCTGATGTTCAAAATTGTGTTCCAGGAATGAGATGTTTTGTTTTATTTTAAACTTGTTTCAAACATAAAAGGGCTTGATTAAAAAATCGGGGAATGTATTTGTCCGCAATATGTTTCCCATCAGTAACACACTCAAATTATGGTCTGATTCGTTAGAGATCTCGCGATTGGTGCTTTCTTCTGCATTTAAAAGCCGTGAAAATATTGCTCCGACCGTTCATCTAAATGCCTTTAAGCATAAATGTGGATGTCATTTGGAGATTTTTGAATGTGCGTATGAATGTTTGTACTCTATTGGAATGCGAAGAAATATGGCAGTGCATTAATGTTCGGGTATAAGATCTAACACTAAAGAAAACGTCTAAAATGTGAAATGTTATGAGTGAAAGGATTGGTAAAATCTGGGCGGATCAATTGTGGTTATATGAAGACTTCTGTATGGCATATAACTTCAGTAGGCTATAATACAAATGTGTACTTGAAGACAAAGAAACCATTTAAAACTCTTTTTTAGTAGATTATACTATATATAATGATGTAATTGGTCACTTAGCTTTCTGAGCAAATTCTCGACATAATCTGTTAACAAATTCAAAAGGATTCCGACTGTCGATACTCTTAAACAAAACACTTCATGGCCCTTGTCACGAAATTGTGTGCTCGTAAATAACGTGGTATTATACATGGAAACAAATGTAGATGGGTTTCGTTGCCGAGTACAGGGTTTCAAGGATATGATTTTTTTTTTTCATAGGGGTCCCGTTTACCCAGAGTTTTCTGGCGTACGATATGATCACGAACAAAGTACTTATATTGCTAATTCTATCTATATCGATATAAAGCAGATGAGACTTGGCAGAAAGGTGGCCACTTCACGGAAGCAATCCTCAGCTGTAGAGGTATGTGAAATTTAATACTTGATTCTTTCTTGTTATCCGTTATATGTGATAAAATTGTTTCATATATTGAATGTTTCGGAATTTATTTTAAATTTCTACTAAGTCAGACTTATGTCACATAGCGCTGTATCGGATAGAATATAACCTGTTGCAAGTTAGACATTTAGTAGCTATGTTAAATATTATTGTAATGCGTAATTTAGATATTTCTTTTTACTCCATCGACTCTGGATCCCCATATGTCCTTTAAAATCAAGTTCAGATAAAAATTATTTATTTACATCAGTTATACATACATCCCCAGCCCCTCAAATTTACGTAAAGTTTAAAGGTGCAAGAGATGTACTGATTGTCTAATGTTGAATTAAATACACTCTCTCTGTCTCTCTCTTGTCCGTATTCATATGGATTGTTGAATGTTGAAGTAAATGTTCTCTCTCGCTGTCTCTGTCTCTCTCTCTCTCTCTCTCTCTCTCACTAGTATTCACATGGATACTATTAACCTGTTTTGTTTCCGATTTTAATACTACAGGTAATTTCAATGATAGAAAAGTACAACCCTTATTATTCTAATACGTACAAATATATGCAATACTGCAATATTTCGGACGACGTTGCAACTCACTCATCCGTACAAGCGACGTTAGACAGTATCACAAAGACAAGCCGCAAATCATAATTGTTCTTATGACCAGAATGATGAACTCGGGTGTGACAACAGCCACAATGACAGTCAGCAAAGACATGTACATGCACCGACGCACAAACAGAAGTTAAAAAATAATGAACGTGTGTGTGTATGTATGTGAAAGGTTCTTACACCATCACCACGATCCCACAACAGAGAAAATGTTTGGGATATATGAATTAATCCTATCCAGGTCTCGTGTGTTTCTCTTCAGTATCCCAATGTAATCGCATCTGCGAGCATGTATGTAAATGATTTTTACATTATTTGTTTATTTTTGCTACAAAATAAAGGAAGTATGCAGCTCTTTGTTCCCGACATTGCTGAGTTGACAGTCGTTTCAGTGCACAAAAAGCAATTTAATAGCGACAACATCTGCGCGGGGACCTCGTGTATCGACTTGGACAGGGACTTTGCCGCATGGTGGCGCCAATCTTTTAGGCTAAACTGTTAAGAAAGAATCAAGTGTTTTTGAAAAACTTGTAGTAAATGTTTTTTTTTTTTTTTTAGTAAGAAATATTTGACATAAAACTTAGAAAGATTATGTTACTCTTTCATGTAACAACGTGAGTTTCGCCCTTTTCTTTATGATAAGCCCCCATTCAGGCGAGGCCTGGGATGGCATGTGTACCTACATGATCTACATGTATGCCTTCCATCTTTATTGTCGACCACTTGTTGATATAGGTATTTAATTCCATCCATGTCTCCTGAAAAGTTGCAAGTACTAGCTGTGGGTAAAAAGACATTCAGTATGAAACCTGTACTTAACATAAGCAGTGCTGTCATAAACTGCGAAGAAATTGTCAAGTTCTAGGAATTGATATTCTCTGCCAACTGCAATTTTATACACATGTAAAATATCTTTGTGCTGAAGGTTCAAGACAACTAACTGTCTTGAAACGTATTGGTCGAAAGCTAACAAGACTAAACAGCCTCAACAGTTTACATACCTTAATCCTTTTCAATTTCAACTTCTATGCCTTAGTCGGACACTTAGTCCTTTTCAATTTCAACTTCTATGCCTTAGTCGGACACTTAATCCTTTTCAATTTCAACTTCTATGCCTTAGTCGGACACTTAATCCTTTTCAATTTCAACTTCTATGCCTTAGTCGGACACTTAGTCCTTTTCAATTTCAACTTCTATGCCTTAGTCGGACACTTAGTCCTTTTCAATTTCAACTTCTATGCCTTAGTCGGACACTTAGTCCTTTTCAATTTCAACTTCTATGCCTTAGTCGGACACTTAATCCTTTTCAATTTCAACTTCTATGCCTTAGTCGGACACTTAATCCTTTTCAATTTCAACTTCTGTGCCTTAGTCGGACACTTAATCCTTTTCAATTTCAACTTCTGTGCCTTAGTCGGACACTTAATCCTTTTCAATTTCAACTTCTGTGCTTTAGTCGGACACTTAGTCCTTTTCAATTTCAACTTCTATGCCTTAGTTGGACACTTAATCCTTTTCAATTTAAACTTCTGTGCCTTAGTCGGACACTTAATCCTTTTCAATTTCAACTTCTGTGCCTTAGTCGGACACTTAGTCCTTTTCAATTTCAACTTCTATGCCTTAGTCGGACACTTAATCCTTTTCAATTTCAACTTCTATGCCTTAGTCGGACACTTAATCCTTTTCAATTTCAACTTCTATGCCTTAGTCGGACACTTAATCCTTTTCAATTTCAACTTCTATGCCTTAGTCGGACACTTAATCCTTTTCAATTTCAACTTCTATGCCTTAGTCGGACACTTAATCCTTTTCAATTTCAACTTCTATGCCTTAGCCGGACACTTAATCCTTTTCAATTTCAACTTCTATGCCTTAGTCGGACACTTTTGCAGCGATAAGAACACTACTAAACTTGAAAAAATACAATTGTGTGCTCTGAGATTTGTATATGACGATTACACCAGCAGTTACCATAAACTTTAACTTAAGGCACAAATGCCAAACATTAAGGTATGTAGACTTAGGCCAATGGCTCTAGAGACTTTCAAAATTCTGAATAATAATAATAATAATAATAATAATAATAATAATAATTAATAATAATATTAATAATTATTATTATTATTACTATTATTATTATTATTATTATTATTATTATTATTATTATTTAATGCAGTGAAAAGTGCATAGTTTCTTAATATACGTTGCCGTAGGTTTGACAAACATGCATTGTTGATGAATTTACAGAATAAAATCATGCCTGGCTAGCCAAATCGTAAGGTCCGAGTGAAACTAAAGTTCATTGTTGTTCTACCTGTGGGTTAAAATAAACAAATGTATTTATATGGCTTTAAAAGCTATATTTCATTGGTATTTAATTTTTCAGTTCCTTTTTTGGTGTGCTAAAACCAGAACATATGAGATGCTGCAATAATATATCGATCTATTTCAGTCTTTGTATTTTTAAAGCTTTTTATTGCAGCTAACGGAACCATCAACACCTTCTCAGAAGAAAATGACGCTGTTTAACTTGCTACAAGCATATTTGATTGAATTATTTGTACTTAGTTCAGAGAGAGAGAGAGAGAGAGAGAGAGAGAGAGAGAGAGAGAGAGAGAGAGAGAGAGAGAGAGAGAGAGAGAGATTGCCAGACCTGTTACATTCTGAGTGAACTAAATTTTATTTTAAGCACTTTATAATACGGATTGACTGCAAATATAGACAAATTAGAAACATGACTCCTGGAAATAAGCAAAAATTTAGATGGATTACTCAACGAAACAGATTTAGCAATTTCGTTGGATGAAACATTAGTTTACGAGGACAAGATATAAAATCATTTGGGTTGATCATTCTTAAGCTCTTTCGCATGCATAGAAACTTTGTCGGGAAGCTCCAAAATTGATGAAACCCCAAAACTGAGTTACCTCTGCCCACTCATAAGCGTGTTCGTTTCTTTAAAATCAAAGATATTGGTTTTAAAATTTTATCATTTGATAAAGACATAATTTTCAGTTTATTATGAAAATCACACGAAATTCTGATAAAAATAATAAAGTTCTAACGACTTGAATTTATTAGAGCATCCTCGTTATTAGAATTGAGATATCAAATACGGATATTTTTAGGCTGTTCTTGTTTATTGAAAATAAAGAGTACTATCTTTATTGGACTGTCATTCTCAGCATCAGTAGTATAGTACGCCACTTGAGCGACAAGATGGGAAATCCTGTGTTATAAAATGTCTACAGGATTTACATTAGCCGCCATATATATTTTTTTTTGGGGGGAGGGGAATCTTGACATTGTAATATGATGGGTCTATTTGGCGGGAAATTGTAACACGATGGTTCTGTTTGGCCTATAAAGGAGATCCTATGTTAAAAACGTCCATAGGTTTAACATAAACTTTGAGTTTTAGAAATTTTAGCTATACTATATTTAACATTCTCACTAAAAATTGAGACCTAAATGACTGGTAACCTCTTGTATTTTCGGTCAATGTTAAGTCAGGTAAATTTTCATTCATCAGTTCCAGACAAATGTTATAAATTTTGCCATAACTACACTGACCGACTTTATGCAAGGTCTGTTCACTTGTTACAAAAAAAATTTTGTTTTTGGTACGCTTAGTGAAAATTTGTAGCGAGTGGTAGGTTTAGACTTTCCTGATAATGTAAACAAACATGGCGCCGCACGGTAAGGTAATGACAGGTTGTCAGAGGTAGACGATAATTCAGTTAGTCGAAACAAAATTTAGTACTAGAAAAGATATTGAAATTACTGGAATATCGCGTTCTAAAATTCATAAACTTTTGAAAACGTTTAACAAACGGGGTCCATACTAATCGAGAAATAAGATGGAGACCAAAGTACATGAGCAAAAGGGTGATCATGTACTGTCTCGTCTTGCTCATCCCAATTTTTGACAATGAGGGAGAATCTTTGCAGGCTTGACCGTAGCATTGATTGAGTATGTCAGTGTTCATGTTTCTGAAAGTACTGTTAACAGAAGATTAAAGAGTTTAGGATACAGGAGATGCGCTGTTAGGAAGCAAAGTACAATTTCTCAGCAGAATCGTGCCTAGCATTTTTTATGGTTTAAAGAGAGACATAACTGGACCGTTGAAAACTACTTGTCAAGAGTAATTTTTAGCGATAATGCAAAAGTTATTTTGGACAAAGATCGAAAGTTTATGTTTGGAGAAAACCCAAAGAAGAATGGAAACCATAGTGTTTAGGTCTGTAACAGTGCACACTTGCCATTCATAAATATTTCGGCCATGTTTTAGGTAGGTATCATACCTGCAAATGTGTTTGAAATATGACCTCAGTGGAGGCAAATATGGACTCTGACAAGCATACAAGAATTCTTTAAATAACAAGTTTGGTCAGATATTGCAAAGAGTTTCCAAATGTGGAACAGACATTCCAGGAGGATAATTGTCTGGTCCATAAGCTGATGACAAAACATTTCCTTGTTCGAATAATTTCGCATGCTTTAGAGGCACTATTAACCGAAATAGGATAAGCGAAATATATACAGAATCCAAAATTATCGTAATTAATTATTTAATAACATCTTAATCGAAGACAACAATTATCTCAGGGAATGAAACTTGGTTCGTGACCAAAGTAAGTACTTGACCGCATTTAAGCTGCTTTTATATTGTGTGCTTGACAATTGTGTTGATGTGCATTATTCAAGTTATTGAGGTGAAACTTTGAATACAGGACCTGTTTTTTGTAGAAAACTTGTGCGTATCTTGTAGAATAGAGATAGAAATACGATCGAAAGGCATATAAGTACAGATGCTAACTAGGCAGTATACAATTAAACCACGTATAAATATGGTTGAGAAGATCAGCTCGAAATAGGCCTTCATAATGAAAAGTAGTTTAAAATGTAAGACCAGTTGTCAGTTTTTTTTCTTCTGGTTTGGCTTACTTCTATGCATCTTCATACATAATTTAAGTATGTACTGTAGGATAAGCCATTTTAAAATGTTATGCATTCATTTATACTAGTGTGGGAACCAATCATGTATATGATGTATTTAAATGAAGCGAATTGTCTCATTTTCTTAAACCTCTTCAAACAATCCTAAATTACCACAGGAAACAATGGGAATTCATTATTAGTAGCATACATATGGTGACATACTGTATATTGTTACGTCATTTGAACATAAATTTATGTAAGTGGAACACATGTGCACTTCAAAAAAAAAACAAACTTGGATGTGTTTTTCTAATGTATGCCTTCATTAATTAGTAAGTTTTGACGTACAATAATACATACAATTGAAAATAACTCATATTTCGAAACAAATACTGGACTAGTCTCACGTGTGCTTAATAATTCTTATCATGGGGCTTGTTAGATATATATTGTTTTGATGGCGGGACAAAATGGGAGGAATTATTCACATTTAAGACTAAAGTAAGACCTTTCCTTCCAAAACATTCCTGAAATGAGACCATCCTCGTTTTGTCATTTACAATAACATTAATATCATCAACCGGCCAGAGAGTTGTAATTCGTTCCAAATTCCAAGTAGGATATAAATAAAATATATATATATATACATACATATATATATATATATATATATAGAGAGAGAGAGAGAGACAGAGACAGAGACAGACAGACAGACAGACAGAGACAGACAGAGAGACAGATTCATTGATTTTTTGCATCGAAATACACCAAGTAATCATAACATACATTAGCAGAAACATATCGAATTTTTTTTTAAGTGCATATGTGTTTCGCCTACATTTATGTTCTAATGATGTAACAATAAACCATATGCCGTTATAAGTATGCAACCAATAAATACAATTCAATGTCCTTCAGAATTTTTTTAAAACTCGCTCATTAAGTAAAACATATACATAATTGGTTGTTGCATCCTTATATATGAATATTTCACTTTTTCAAACGGCTTATCCTCAAGCCCATATTTATTTAACGTATAAAGACGCATAAAAATAAGAAAAAAGAGGTAAAAGAAATTGATAACTGGTCTTGATTTCTCAACTACTTTGTATTATGGAGGCCTTTTTCGACCTGATTTTCTCAGTCTTGTTTGTACGTACTTTTCCTGTATACTGCCTAGCTGGCATCTATAATTATTTGTCTTTCTGACGCATTTCTATCTATCCCATCTAAAATATATATCAATGCCCAATACAATACCAAGACGTTTTCTTTTATTTTTCACCTCAGTGTCTTTCATAATGTACATCAAAACGAATATAAAAAACAATGTAATGGGATTTATTTTAAAGTGGAAGCTTAACTACTATCAAGTGCTTTATAAAATTCATTGTCAAAGTACGGTAATTGAAGATGCAATACGTCACGCACTGAACAATACATAAACCGATAGCATCAGGATCTTATAGACTTCCTTTTGAACGGCTGGGGCTTGAGTAGTATATATGAAGCACTTAATACGCCATTGAATATTGACTTTACTTCTTCGCGCATGTTACGTACTTCTGAAAAGCCGCTGTAATGAATTCACTTCTGATATTCATGGTTGTAACTTTTGGTATAGTTCAAAAAATGTCAGCTGACAGGAAACGGTGAGTAATTTTGAACAACATTTAAAATATAAAATTGCTGTTAAAGCCAATAATACTATATATAAACTCTATGTTTAATGGATCTAATAGAAGACACAAAATCAGGTTTGTAATTCACGCTATTAAGAGCAAGAATCTGCTAAATTATTAAAACAATTGGTTGGATTGTAAATGATTTTTTTTTTTTTGGTTGGGTGGCGGCCGTGTTTAGCAGCAATTTTTAGTGATTCGTTTTTTTTAAATTTGTTTGTTTGTTTCTTTTTTTTTTTTTTTTTTTTTTTGTTTTTGGTTGGGTGGTGGCCGTGTTTAGCGGCACTTTCAGCACAATATTGGCTATATCATGCTGCAGAAATATGAACTAAGTGCCTTTCCAAAGGACGCACGGAGGCAGCCGACCCTTCAGCTGCGAGTCTGACGCTTTACTAACTGAGCGACCACGCTTCCCTAAAAGCAGATATTCAATTGTCTCTGTTAAAAACAGTATTTCACTTTCATGATTTTAATTTTTAGGGAATTTTAGTGTCAATCATAAACAGAATATATTTATAAGGTAACTTGAAGGTTCATGTGTGCCCGTGCAAACTGTGTCTTCTAAACTGCGGAGTATGATATAAAATGATCGTTACAAACTATGGGAAATTTTCAAATTATCAGAACAGTTGCACGGAACGATTTACAAGCTCTTTTAGATATTCTTCGTTTGGGTTTTGAATCTTTCTGTCAATTTATTTTCTTTTTTGCCCATTCTCCTATCTCTTTTATTTCTTATTTAAACTTATATTTCTCTTGACTGCATCCTAATCAAACTATACTGATGGTTTCCAATGGACAATTCTCTGCTTGTGTAACGCTCATTTTTACGCTTCTAAATTATTTTACAAATACATTTTCACACTTTTTTCCTCTTGAATTTCCCTTAAATGTATGCAAGATTAGTTGATCACTTTTCCTAATACCTGGCAATTTTGCTCGTATGAAAATGTTATATATTGTTGTTTGTCTTTCTTTTAGGTGTTTTTGCAAAGCTGTTGATGCCAACAACCATGATAATGTTTTCCACGATTTTTTAATCCTTAAAAGAGCACAATCATTGGCTAAGCGTTAGTTGTAGACGGCTACATGGATGTTCAGAAACATGCAACCGCAAAGTACAGGATTGGCTCTGTCAGAGTAAAGATGAATGTAGAGCAAAACCACAGGGCAAACAGTTTGTACATCATTATCGAGCCAGTGTCTGTGGCCAAGGAGCTGGGAGCACATCAAGACCTTGCGGATGTACCGGTGAGGCATTTGATAACGTTCCAAAATGTCAATTCGAGTGACTAAAACATCAGACCACACTGGATTTCGTTCAGTGCTTCAACGAATGTTTCTCGGGCTAATTATTTATGAAATGTTAGAAATTAAATATGAGTAAAACCACACGATTTAACTTTCTTGTCAATTAGTATTTTTGCACATATATTACAACTTTAAGTTCCATAAAACAATATAAGTACATAAGAAATATGTTCTGAATGTACAGACCGTTCGCTTCCGTCACTGTATAAACTGTTTCTTTGTCATCTGCTATTATCTCCTTCAAGATGATAATGTTTCGAACAAGACTTGGAATGCACGTATTTCCAGTTTCTTTGTTTGACTAGGTGATATATTAGACAAACAAGTTCATATTGGCTTCGTTAACATACATTATCTACACAAATCCTACACAATTCCTTTCTACATAAGTGAACACTTTTAAATTGTACCTCTTAATTTGCTAAAAGTACCAAACCCTTTTCCGTGTTTTTGAAACATTGATCACGTCTTGCTGGATGAAATACAATAAAAAATATTTTGGTTCAAGTTCGTATTGTTTGTTTTGTAGTGAAGAAATGTATTGACGACACAGCTTCAAAAAATAATTGTATCCACTATCCACAGACCAGCATATTCCCATCAATGTTTCCATGGAATCTATTATGTCTTTTTTTCCTTCTCTTTACTAAAATGCAGAAGGTCCGAACAGTCTGAAACCCTTTGCCGTTTCTAGTCCACGATGACAAGAATCTCTCCGTCTTTCTTTCTTTCTCTCTATGTTGAAGGAAGTTTGGTATCGAGGTATACAATTTAGGACTTCTAACTTAATTGACATTATGGAAAATATTGACCAAAAGAAACCAATAATGACTTAGGGAATAGCAGAAACCAATACATGTTCTTTTAGGTTAATAAAATATCATGACTATTTACTTAAAAGTCTACATGTGTGTAGAATATAAATTTGACTTACAAAATTGTCGAAGCTGGGGCGCGGTATATTTGTTTTTTTTGTGTATTATTTCCTTGATGGTCTTACATTTTGATTTTCACAAGAAAAATCATCTGGCCAAAGCTCACTATCTTGGAGGGATTTTCTCTTACCTAAATTTATACACGATATTCAGCAGGACAAAATGCGAATTATAGGAAGACATACATATGCCACATAAGTATTTCTTACCCATTCAAAATCTGTACATTGTTATGACCCGTCACGATACTTATAGAGGCATCAAGTATTACCTTTGTCAGGACATACGTACGTACATCACTCTCTGGATGGGGTTTTGCCTTTAGGTCATTTTCAGACCCTTTACTTCGGCAAGAGTGGTCCATGAACGCATTTCTAATTAGTTTATGTAATAATGTGAGATGTTTATTTTAATATCTGTACAGATAAAAGCTGACGCTAAGAGCAGAGGACTTTTATGTGCTGTCTTTTATTTAATAATGGTAGTCACAGCTACAGGTTTTAAAAGGAGCCGACACCTCTCAAGTGTACTCCTCGGGTTCATAATTGTCACAGTGTCCAGTAAATATCATGCACGATGTACCAAAACTATGAGTTTCGGCCTTGAAATGTTGTAAGACTTAACGTCCACCAGGAAAACCGCTAGCACATAATCTAAGTTTGTATAATCTTCACAGTGAAAGATTTTAGAAAGGGCTTCATTTATATATTTATTTGGGAAGACAAAGTATGGTTTTCCAGCCTAAACATTATATTGGGACAATGAAAGGAAGATAAGAACGGTTGTGATAGTATTATTAGTTTCCTATTGATAGGACTAGTAGTAGTGAAATAGCAATTTTAAATCAAACCGCATTTTATTCCACAAATCCCACACACAGCCGCGTTTTCATTTTGGCCTCAATTGCATCACAGGTAAAATTTTTGTGACTAATCTTAGTCACAAACCTGTGCGTGAGGCACCGCTATTTTACCGCCGCCGCCGACCCTCGAGGAGAGAGCCACGCTTAAGGATGAGCGCTGTGGAAAGCTATTAGAACTATCGCACACATCCGAAGGCGAGATGTGTGTCTAGTGCTTTTGGATCGACGCGTTTGTGCCACTAATGGTGCTAGCTACCGTCGGGGCTATCATAGCAGCTGTGGTTTTGTACTACACCAATTATGGTCACACTAATGATAGGGGTAATACAGAACGCTCTGCAAAACCTCAGGCCATACCGGATGGAGGCACGAGCTAAGGAAGCGGGAACGGTGTTTTATGAGGTGCTGGAGGCCGATGTCAGACGAGACAGCACACACGACCCTATGACTGATAAGTAGACGGCGCGCTTGGAAGCGCTTGAAAGTGGCCAGGTAGGGATTGGCTGGAGGAGCACCTAGCACAGCTTAGGCTGAAACCTCGCCTAATTTTTTATGAGCTCCTCGCTTCCTTCCGTTCTGCTCAGCGCGATTAATACGTTTTTATTTCTGCGTCGATGATGGCCACCACACTTTGCGCTTTCTGGACGGCCGTCCTTATTTCAGCCTTCATAGCTGAGTATTTTTCTGCCTCGTCCAGAATGAGCGAAAACTCTTTCTCGGTGTGGGAGTTGTCCCTGACGGCGCGCGAGACCAGGTCTGCGATGATGTCGAGCTTACTCACGGCGATGGCCACAAACTGGCCAAAAAATCGAGACGAGCCCACACACGAGTGAAGTACCCTCTAGAGGGATTCCGAGTGAGGCGGCCTCCACGGTGGCCAGCACGCTAACACTCGCGGACAGCGACGGTGCTGGACGCCGCTGCCACTCCATCTATGACGTTGATGGCTTTCTTTCACTTTTTGTAAAGCGAGCACCACCCCTCAACATATTGTTTAGGCGGAAGTCGTGAGGGCTCTCTTCCACCTGCATCGTAGGATACAGTTTTAGTTTGGCGTGCGTGTGTTTAACTCGACCACACGCATATTATGCCAGCCGCTCGATGAGCATGGTTAAAGATAGTGCCAGGCCAGGCAGCCGAGAGGTTTGTTGGATATGAACTCATCGATATGAACACATCAGTTTCCCCCTGAGATTTGAGGTAGAAAACGACGGTAGCGTGGTAGACCTGGTCAAGCGGTGGGTAGGCATTTGTTATAATTCGGCAACATCGTCTAATGTGTAAAATTGTAGTTGCAAAATAAAGGTGTCATCAGGCGGCCTGGCGCACCCTGAGCTGCAAAAGCACGAGCTCGGCCTTGGTTACAAATTGGGACAGATCGCTTGGCTTTGGCCGCCTCTTTTTGAGCGCCCATATATGTCTACAATCTTTTCAGGTGGTGTTGTAGGGAGGCGGTAGCTGGGGGCACATTATATAGGCTGAGGCTAGGTGGGCATGTTTAAATCGTCTAGGCCAGTATCTCGACGAGCAGTGAAAGCATAGGTTCTTCTGGGTTCTTTGTCACAGTTTGCTCAATTTCGATACAATACCTGGTATCCGGGACTGGATAATTAATAGCCGCCATACCGAAGATTCCGTTGCCATTTACCTTAACCTGGTCGCGAGATATCGATCTGCAGGAAGTAGCAGTCATTGCCTCTTACACTATCACGGCGCATAATGGAAATGTTAGATTCGATGCCGGCTGAGGAATCCAGGAGTGCATATCCACTAAAAGACAAACGGTCGGTACCTTCACTCAAATCAGGTAAATACATGTACTCTCGCCAAGTAAGGATTCCCCCCAACCCCAGAGTAGATCAACTGGACCCAAACGTTATTTTTTGCCAGATCAAATATGCTATTATTATTATTTAACATTAATAAGATTGCGAAGCTGAAGGGCCGTGCAGACGTGTCGATATCAGCAGTCAAAATTGCTGATGATTACGTAAAATGTTCTCTCTTTCGTCCCCATCCCCATCAATCTCTCTTGTCGTTATTGATAGGATTGGGTTGTACGGACTATGATTATGGTAAGATATATTAGTTTAGTTTCAAAAGGGAATTGTAGGGGAGGGTTTTTTACTTTGTCTATAATTGGATAATAGGGAGATAATCTCTATCTCATTCATTCTCTATTTGTCTCTCAATATCTCTCTCTCTCTCTCTCTCTCTCTCTCTCTCTCTCTCTCTCTCTCTCTCTCTCTCTCTCTCTCTGAGGTCAGCCCTTTTAAAAAAACACAAGCTCACAACCTTGCAAAACGATCATAGTGTTACTGTTTTGAAATATAGTTTTGCTGTTTTCCAAAGATAATTTTTTTGTAACAAGTGAGCAGAGATTACATGAAGTCGGTTTGTGCTGGGCTGGCAAAATTGTAACATTTGTCACCAACTGCTGAATGAAAGTTTGCCTGACTTATCATTGACCGAAAATACAAGTGGCTGTCAGTCATTTAGGTCGCAATGTTTAGTGAGAATCCTAAATTTAGGATAGACAAAAATTTCTAAAACTCAACGTTTGTGTTAAACCGATGGACGTTTTTAACAAAGGATCTCCGTTAAAGGTCAAACAATCCCATCATGATACAATGATACTATTTACCACCAAAAAGGAATGGCGGCCTTATGTTAGTCCAATTTACATTCATTAACATAAGATTCCCCATCTTGACCCTCAAGTGGCGTACTATACTACTTGCATCTTACAATAAAGGTTGACCTTAATAATATCATGGTGTACCCAGCACGTACATAATGTAAATAATAACTGTGTACTCGACAATATACATATGTCTGGCATTAGATGATAAAAGAGAAAGGTTAAGTATAATAGGAGAAGGGTTTACCCGACACGCACAGTTTATATATATATATATATATATATATATATATATATATATATATATATATATATATATATATATATATATATATATTGCTTTTGCTTTTGTATATGTCAGTTGAGAACGTTCAGGTACATTAAGTTTGCTTTCAGGTGCATTGCCTTTGCATAAGTGCATGAAATGAATGAAATACAAAGGTAGAGACAACAACCATTTGTATGTAAAGTCAACTGAAATTGCTAACAGTTTGGATTTAAAATCACAACTCTCAACGTTCTTGCTGTAATTACAAATTTGATTTTTTTTCCAGACAAGCTGGATCACATACCCTCGAATAGTCATAGCTCATTTTTCTTGTGCAATAAAACCCCGAGTATGAGAATTTGTCTGAGACTTTTGAACAGTAAGATGCTTGAGAGTTTCGATGGGGATGCCAAAAAATAGGTAAAACGTTTTTAGTCATACACACATTTATTCACTCGAAACCTGATCGTTAGAAATCATAGTTCCCAAAACACTAAAGATTTACATCAATGCGTTTAGAGGCACACTACTCGTAGCTGAAAAGTTGATTAAACTAGCATTGACAGTTTTGGAGATATTCGCCTGAAAGTTTCCAGGAAATTCAAAGTCCCGGTCAGTAAAACTATACGTATTCAAGATTAAATCTGCATTTCGAACTTTACCTTTAGTTGGCACTATATAGCTACTATTGTGCTGAAGTGCCGTAAAACGCTACTACATACATACATATCTGCATTGCTATATACTAGAAATGAGAGGAAGGGGATAAGCAGTTGGTTCATATGTACCTAAAGTTAAGGTAATACAGGTTGCGATAATCAATGTACTATTGTGTTCCACATTGATAATGGCTGCGACACTACGACATACCGCAATCTATCTTAGAATGAGTGCGTGCACTTTTGCAAACATTATTCCACATCTTCAGATGATCCTCATTGGTGACACATATATCAATTGTTATAAAGCAAATTATTGCAACTTATATGTTTCTTTGTTTTGTTTTGCTGAACTAACTAAAAACATATACTCATCTCTTTAATAATTATTTCGGCCGTTACTTCTAGAAAGATCGATCAGCAATGTCAATTATGATAACATGATAGCACAGTTTTTATGCTACATTCGTAGACATTTCTAATAGAGTACAATTAGGCTGTAAATTGTATATGTAAGATAGAATTTATCAAAGGGTGCGTATTCCAAATTGAAAGCACACCAAATATCTAAAATACCCCTATTGGTTCAAATAATACCCGGATTTCGAGTGAAACCATATGATAACAAGCTTTTCTCTATATATACTAAATAACTTTAAGCAACATACACTTTACTGAACCTGCTCCGACTCCAAATGTCAGCTGTCGCTTCGGGTTTTCTGCGTTGTTGATTACATGTTTATGGTACGCAGACTTTTTAATGTATAAATCATCTTTATTTCCAGCGTTAAATGGTTGTTGATTGGTTTGGGGGATCCGCGGTAGCTCAGCTGGAAAAACGTCGAACTCGTAATTCAAGGATCGCGGGTTCGATCCACGATGAGATATGCCCTGAATGAATATCGTTGAACTAAATCAGATACATTTATTTTATTTTATTTATGGATCTATTTATCTATTTACTCGATGTTTGATAATTAAAATAAAGAAAGAATTGAAATACATTATTTTGAAATTCATGCTATCAGAAAGCGTTCTTTTCACTGTGTCGATATATTGTTTAGGCTTGCAAACCCAACCCTATCTTCAGAACTAATATAAAAGAAGCTCTTTCGAAATCTTTCCCTCAGAAGATTATACAAGCTAAGATTATATTCTGCTGTTGGTGCTGGTTAACGTTAAGTCTTAAAACATTTTAAGTCCGAGACTCATAGATTTGGTACCAACGCGCATGACTTTAGCTAGGCTCTGAGACCATTTTGGCCCGAGTAGTGCCTCTGAGATATCGAGTTTTCCTTTAAAACTTTAATTTCCTTCGAATCATAGAGTGACTACCATTATTAAATAAAAGACAACGTATGCAAGTTCCAGGCTCTTAGCGTCAGCTTTTATCTGTACAGATTTTAAAAGGATCATCTCACATTACTACATAAACTAACTACAAATGTGATCACGACCACTCATCCGGCACCACAGAGCCTGAAACTGACCTAAATACAAAACTCTGACCAAATAGAGACGAACGTACGTACGGACAAGGGTAACTCTATATGCCAAAACAATTATCGTGGTGGGTCAGAGCAATATACAGATTGTTGAATGAGTTAGAAATAATCATGTGGAATTGATATGCCTTCCTATAATTCGCATTTTGTCCCGGTGTATAATTTTCGGTAACAGAAAATCCCTCCAAACTAGTGTGCTGAGGTCCGAAGATTGTCTTCCAGTCAAAATCAAAATGGAAGACAGCAAGGATAAAGAGAAACACCCCAAACCCCTCCCCGAACAATTTTGCTAGTCAAATTTATATTTTAAACAAATGTAGATTTAGTCAATAGATATGATGTGATATTGACCTAAAAAAAATCAAATATTGACCTCTGTTATCGCCTCGGTCATTATTGGTTCCTTTGGGTCAATACAGAGGGAGTTTCTTGTCATCGGGGACATGTAACGACAAAGGATTTTAGACTGTTCCGGCCGTTTGCATATTGGTAATGAGAAAAATAAGAGATAAATAGATTCCATGCAAACATTAAATGGAATATCGACATACAGAACAATTGTTATAAATATTCTACTGGTCTGAGGAAAGTGAGATATACTTTGTTTTTAAGCTGTGGGGTCCATAAGATAAGCTCATACATCCCGTCACGACAAAGCAAGCAATATTGAAGAAAACCAAGATATCTTTTTTTAAATTTCATCTAGCAAGACGTGATCAATGTTTCTAAAACACGGAAAAGGGTTTGGTACCTTTAGCAAATTAAGAGGTAAATAATCTGGAGAGCATTCAATTATGTAGAAAGGAATTGGGTATATAAAATATCTTAACAAAGTCTTTTGAGTGATGAGAAATTGTTTTCCTAAAATATCACCTAGTCAACAAAGAAACTCGACATACGACCATTCCAAGTCTTTTTTTAAAACATTATCATCTTGAAGGAGATATTAGCAAGTGTGAAAGTATTCAAATGGCAAAGAAACAATTTATACAGACAAGGAAGCGAATGGCCTCTAAATTTAGAACATTTTTTCTTATGTACATATATTGTGCTATGGAACTTAAAGATGTAATTTATATGCAAAGATACTTCTCAACAAGAAAGTTATATCGTATGGTTTCACTCATGTTCAATTTCAAACATTTCATAAATATTTAGCCCGAGAAAACATTCATTGAAGCACTGAATGAAAGCCTGTGTGGTTGGCTGTTTCAGGCACTCAAATTGACATTTTGGAAGGTTATTAAATGCCCACCGTTACATCCGCAAGGTCTTGGTATGCTCCCAGCTCCTTGTCCATAGACACTGGCTTGATTATAATGTCGAACCTTTTGCCCTGTGGTTTGGCTATACAATCCTCTTTACTCTGACGGAGCCAATCCTGTTCTTTGCGGTCGCATGTATCGGAACATCCATGAAGCCGTCTACAACCAACGCTTAGTCGATGTCTCTGCTCTTCTACGACTCTCAGATCATGGAGAACATTATCAGAGTTATCGACATCAACAGCTTTGCTAAAACATCTAAAAGAAACACAAACAAAAATATTTAACATTTTGATACAAGCAAAATTGACAGATACTAGAAATACTTAACTAACAAATCCTACAAGATATTTGTAAACATTTTAAACAAGTTAATATGAAACTTTCTTTGATTATATAATAATTTAGAAGCGTAGAAATGAGTGTTACACAAGCAGAGAATTAGCTACAGAAAATCATCAGTGTAGTTGAATTATAATACCGATCAAGAGGGATATAAGTTAAAATAACAAATAAAAGAGATAAGCCAATCGCAACTGGATAATAATTAACAAAAAAGATTAAAACCCCACACGAAGAATACTTAATAAATGTTTTAAATCGCTCCGTGCTACTCTTCTAAAATTTAAAAAATGTCCTTTATTTTGTGAGACGCAATTTTTTTCATTCTTGGCAGTTTAGAAATCAAATTTACTGAAGACATTTGTGAATTCTCAAATTATATTATAAAAAGATATTTAGACTTTTTTCTGATTAACACTAGATATTCCTTAATACTTTAATTCATATTAGTCTTTGGCTGTTTTTAACAGTGAACACTGAATACCTGGATTTTGGGAGCCACAGTAGCTTAGTTGGTAAGTGTCGGTCGTGTAATCCAAGGGTTGGATGTCTCGGTGTGTGTTTGGGAAAGGCACTTAGTTCATATTTCTTTGACATGATATAACCAATATTGTGTTAAAAATGCCGTTAAAAATACTAAAGGAATGGTCTCACTTTAGTCTTAAATCTGAATAATTACTCTCTATTTTGGCCAGTCATGAGAACAGCATCTGTTTAACAAGAAACATTATAATTTTTTTTTCTAGTAAATACTTTACACATACTATCTATAAATATTATTATTGGTTTTCGCAAGAATGTTTAGTTTGATATTGACTTGTTTTCAACATTGCTCACCCTTTTGTGTCGGCGGTTATGAGTAGCCACCTCAGTAAGAAAGTCAATATCATTTAGAGAAATATGATTTCAAATGGCTACTGCAAGAATAAGAATTATTATGCGAGCTTGATTTTATTTGTGTGCACTAATTAACATCTTGAGTGTAGTCTCAAATTGTAAATTTGTAGCGAGTGGTATGTTTAGACTTTCCTGGCAAAGTAAGCAAACATGGCGCCGCACGATAAGGTAATGACAGATGGTCAGATGTAGACGATAATTCAGTTAGTCGAAACAAAATTTAATACTAGAAAAGATATCTGAAATAATTGGAATATCACGTTCTACAATTCATAAACTTTTGAAAAGGTTTGACAAAAGGAGTCCATAAAAATCGAGAAATAAGCTGGAGACCAAAAATCATGAGCAAAAGTGTGATCATGTACTTTCTCGTCTTGTTCATCCCAATTTTTGACAATGATGGAGAATCTTTGTAGGACTTGACCGTAGCTTTTAATGAGACTGTCAGTGTTCATGTTTCTGAGAGCACTGTCAACAGAGATTAAAGAGTTTAGGATTGAGGAGATGCACTTAGAAAGCAAAGTACAATTTCTCAGCAGAATCGTGCCTAACATATTTTATGCTTTAAAGAGAGACATAACTGGATCGTTGAAAACAACTTGTCAAGAGTAATTTTTAGCGATGATGCAAAAGTTATTTTGGACAAAGATTGAAAGTTTATGTTTGTAGAAAACCCAAAGAAGGATGGCAAACATAGTGCTTAGGTCTTTAACAGTGCACATTTGCCATTCAAACATATTTCGGCCATGTTTTAGGTAGGTGCTTGAAATATGACCTCAGTGGAGGAAAATATGGACTCTGACAAGTATACAAGAATTCTTTAATTAACAAGTTTGGTCAAATATTGCAAAAGAGTTTCCAAATATTGAATGGACCTTCCAGGAGGATAATTGTCTGGTCCAAAAGCTGATGATAAAACATTTCCGTGCTCGAATAATTTTGCATGCTTCAGAGGCACTATTAACCGAAACAGGATAGGCGAAATATATACAGAATCCAAAATTATCGTAATTAATTATTTAATAACATCTTAATCGAAGGCAACAATTATCTCAGGGAATGAAACTTGGTTCGTGACCAAAGTAAGTAATTGATCGCATATAAGCTGCTTTTATATTGTGTGCTTGACAATTGTGTTGATGTGCATTATTTAAGCTATTGAGATGAAACTTTGAATAAAAGTCCTGTTTTTTGTAGAAAACTTGTGCGTATCTTGTAGAATAGAGATAGAAGTACGATCGAAAGGCATATAAGTACAGATGCTAACTAAGCAGTATACAATTAAACCACGTATAAATATGGTTGAGAAGATTTGATCGAAATAGGCCTTCATAATGAAAAGTAGTTTAGAATGTAAGACTAGTTGTCAATTTGTTTTTTTTTTCTGGTTTGGCTTACTTCTATGCTTCTTCATACATAATTTAAGTATGTACTGTAGGATAAGCCATTTTAAAATGTTATGCATTCATTTATACTAGTGTGGGAACCAATCATGTATATGATGTATTTAAATGAAGCGAATTGTCTCCTTTTCTTAAACCTCTTCAAACAATCCTAAATTACCACAGAAAGCAATGGGAGTTCATTATTAGTAGCGTACATATGGTGACATACTGTATATTGTTACGTCATTTGAACATAAATTTATGTAGGTGGAACACATGTGCAGTTCAAAAACATAAACTTCGATGTGTTTTTCTAATGTATGCCTTGATAAATTAGTAAGTTTTGAAGTAACATAATACATAGAATTGAACACAACTCATATTTCGAAACAAATACTGGGCTACTCTCAGGTAGGCTTAATTATTCTTATCATGGGGCTTGTTAGATATATATTGTTTTGATGACGGGACAAGTAGAGTATATATATATATATATATATATATATATATATATATATATATATATATATATATATAGAGAGAGAGAGAGAGAGAGAGAGAGAGAGAGAGAGTAAGAGACAGACAGACAGACAGAGACAGAGAGATTCATTGATTTTTTGCATCGAAATATACCAAGTAATCATAGCATACATTAGCACAAACTTATCAAATTTTTACTTTTTTTAAGTGCATATGTGTTTCGCCTACATTTATGTTAAAATGACGTAACAATAAACAATATGCCGTTATACGTATGCTACCAATAAATACAATTCAATGTCCTTCAGAAAAATTTCAAAACTCACTCATTTAAGTAAAACATATACATAATTGGTTGTTACATCCATATATATGAATATTTCACTTTTTCAAACGGCTTATCCTCAAGTCCGTATTTATTTAACGTATAAAGACGCATAGAAATAATAAAAAAGAGGGAAAAGAATTCTCATTCTTGTTTGTACGTAGTTTTCCAGTATACTGCCCAGCTGGCATCTATTATTATTTGTCTTTCTGACGGATTTCTATCAATCCCATTTAAAATAGATGTCAATGCCCTATCAATATCAATGCCCTATCAATTTCAATGTCCTATCAATACCAATGCCCTGTCAATAGCAATGCCCTATCAATATCAATGCCCTATACAATATCAATGCCCTATCAATATCAATGCCCCTATCAATATCAATGCCCTATACACTATCAATGTCCTATCAATATCAATGCCCTATACAATATCAATGCCCTATCAATATCAATGCCCTATCAATAACAATGCCCTATCAATATCAATGCCCCTATCAATATCAATGCCCTATACAATATCAATGCCCTATCAATATCAATGCCCTATACAATACCAAGACGTTTTCTTCTAATTTTCACCTCAGTGTCTTTCATAATGTACATCAAAACGAATATAAAAAAACAATGTTATGGGATTTATTTTAAAGTGGAAGCTTAACTAGTCTCAAGTGCTTTATAAAATTCATTGTCAAAGTACGGTAATTGTGGATTCAACACGTCATACACTGAAGAGTAGATTAACCAATAGCATCAGGATCTTATAGACTTCCTTTTGAACGGCTGGGGCTTGAGTAGTATATATGAAGCACTTAATACGCCATTGAATATTGACTTTACTTCTTCGCGCATGTTACGTACTTCTGAAAAGCCGCTGTAATGAATTCACTTCTGATATTCATGGTTGTAACTTTTGGTATAGTTCAAAAAATGTCAGCTGACAGGAAACGGTGAGTAATTTTGAACAACATTTAAAACATAAAATTGCTGTTAAAGCCAATAATACTATATATAAACTCTATGTTTAATGGATCTAATAGAAGACACAAAATCAGGTTTGTAATTCACGCTATTAAGAGCAAGAATCTGCAAAATATTAAAACAATCGGTTGGATTTTTAATGATTCTTTTTTTCTTCTTTTTTTTTCTCTTTTTTTTTTTTTTGATTGGGTGGTGGCAGTGTTTAGCGGCACTTTCAGTACAATATTGGCTATATTATGCTGCAGAAATATGAACTAAGTGCCTTTCCAAAGGACACACGAAGGCAGCCGACCCTTCAGCTACAAGTCTGACGCTCTACTAACTGAGCGACCACGCTTCCCTAAAAGCAGATATTCAATTGTCTCTGTTAAAAACAGTATTTCACCTTTATGATTTTAATTTTTAAGGAATGTTTGTGTCAATCATAAAGACTTAGAATATATTTATAAGGTAACTTGAAGGTTCATGTGTGCTCGTGCAAACTGTGTCTTCTACTACGGAGTATGATATAAAATGATCGTTACAAACTATGGGAAATTTTCAAATTATCAGAACAGTTGCACGGAACTATTTACAAGCTCTTTTAAATATTCTTCGTTTTGGTTTTGAATCTTTCTGTCAATTTATTTTCTTTTTTGCCCATTCTCCTATCTCTTTTATTTCTTATTTAGACTTATATTTCTCTTGAATGCATCCTAATCAAACTATACTGATGGTTTCCAATGGACAATTCTCTGCTTGTGTAACGCTCATTTTTACGCTTCTAAATTATTATATAAATACATTTTCACACTTTTTTCCTCTTGAATTTCCCTTAAATGTATGCAAGATTAGTTGATCACTTTTCCTAATACTTGGCAATTTTGCTCGTATGAAAATGTTATATATTGTTGTTTGTCTTTCTTTTAGGTGTTTTTGCAAAGCTGTTGATGCCAACAACCATGATAATGTTTTCCACGATTTTGGAACCGTAGAAGAGCACAATCATTGGATAAGCGTTAGTTGTAGACGGCTACATGGATGTTCAGAAACATGCAACCGCAAAGTACAGGATTGGCTCTGTCAGAGTAAAGATGAATGTAGAGCCAAAACACAGGGCAAACAGTTTGTACATCTTTATCAAGCCAGTGTCTGTGGCCAAGGAGCTGGGAGCACATCAAGACCTTGCGGATGTACCGGTGGGGCATTTGATAACGTTCCAAAATGTCAATTCGAGTGCCTAAAACATCAGACCACACTGGATTTCGTTCAGTGCTTCAACGAATGTTTCTCGGGCTAAATATTTATGAAATGTTAGAAATTAAATATGAATAAACCCATACGATTTAACTTTCTTGTCAAGTAGTATTTTTGCATATATATTAAAACTTTAAGTTCCATAAAACAATATAAGTGCAGAGAAAAATGTTCTGAATTTACAGGCCACTTGCTTCTTTCTCTGAATAAGCTTTTTCTTTGTCATCTGCTATCATCTCCTTCAAGATGATAATGTTTTGAACAAGACTTGGAATGCACGTATTTCCAGTTCCTTTGACTAGGTGATATATTAGACAAACAAGTTCATATTGGCTTTGTTAACATACATTATCTACACAAATCCTACACAATTAATTTCTACATAAGTAAACACTTTTAAATTGTACCTCTTAATTTGCTAAAAGTACCAAACCCTTTTCCGTGCTATTGAAACATTGATCACGTCTTGCTGGATGAAATACAATAAAAAATATTTTGGTTCAAGTTCGTATTGTTTGCTTTGTAATGAAGAAATGTATTGACCACACAGCTTTAAAAAAAAAATTCCGCTCTCCACAGACAAGCATATTCCCATTAAAGATTCCATGGAATCTATTATGTCTTTTTTTTCCTTCTCTTTACTAAAATGCAGAAGGCCCGAACAGTCTGAAACCCTTTGCCTTTTCTAGTCCACGATGACAAGAATCTCTCCGTCTTTCTTTCTTTCTCTCTATGTTGAAGGAAGTTTGGTATCGAGGTATACAATTTAGGATTTCTAACTTAATTGTCATTATGGAAAATATTGATCAAAAGGAACTAATAATGACTTAGGGAATAGCAGAAACCAATACATGTTCTTTTAGGTTAATAAAATATCATCCCTATTGACTTAAAAGTCTACATGTGTGTAGAATATAAATCTGACTTATAAAATTGTCGAAGTTGGGGCGGGATATATATATATATATATATATATATATATTTTTTGGGGGGGGGTCCTTCATGGTCCTCCATTTTGATTTTCACAAGAAAAATCTTCTGGCCAAAGCTCACTATCTTGGAGGGATTTTCTCTTACCTAAATTTAGACACAATATTCCGCAGGACAAAATGCGAATTATAGGAAGACATACAGATGCCACATATGTATTTCTTATCCATTCAAAATCTGTACATTGTTATGACCCGTCACGATACTTGTAGGGGCATCCAGTTTTTTGTTTGTCAGTACATCACTCTCTGGATGGGGTTTTGCCTTTAGGTCATTTTCAGGCCTTGTGCTGCAGCAAGAATGGTCCATGAACGCATTTCTAGTTAGTTTATATAATAATGTGAGATGTTATATTAATATCTGTACAGATAAAAGCTGACGCTAAGAGCAGATGACTTGTATGTGTTGTCTTTTATTGAATATGGTAGTCACTGGTACACGTTTTAAAAGGAGCCGACCCATCTCAAGTGTACTCCTTGGGTTCATAATTGTCACAGAGTCCAGTAAATATCATGCACGATGTACCAAAACTATGAGTCTCGACCTTGAAATGTTGTAAGGCTTAACGTCCACCAGGACCACAGCCAGCACATAACCTAAGTTTGTATAATCTTCACAGTGAAAGATTTTAGAAAGGGCTTCATTTATATATTTATTTGGGAAGACAAAGTATGGTTTTCCAGCCTAAACATTATATTGGGACAATGAAAGGAAGATAAGAACAGTTGTGATAGTATTATAAATTTACTATTGATAGGACAAGTAGTAGTGAAATAGCAATTTTAAATCAAACGCATTTAATCTACAAATCACACACACAGCCGCGTTTTCATTTTGGCCTCAATTGCATCACAGGTAATATTTTGTGACTAATCTTAGTCACAAACCTGTGCGTGAGTCACCGCTATTTTACCGCCGCCGCCGAAAGCTATTAGAACTATCGCTCACATCCGAAGGCGAGATGTGTGTCTGGTGCTTTTGGATCGACGCGTTTGAGCCACTAATGGTGCTAGCTACCGTCGGGGCTATCATAGTAGCTGTGGTTTTGTACTACGCCAATTATGATCATGCTAATGATTGGGGTTATACACAAAGCTCTGCAAAGCCTCAGGCCATACCGGATGGAGGCACGAGCAATGGAAGCGGGAACGCTGCTTTATGAGGTGTAGGAGGCCGAAGCCGGAAGAGTCAGCACATACGACCCTTTGCCTGATAAGCAGGCGGCGCGCTTGGAATCGCCAGAAAGTGGCCAGATAGGGATTGGCTGGAGGAGTACCTAGCACAGCTTAGGGTGAAACCTCGCCTAACTTTTTTATGAGCTCCTCGCGTCCTTCCGTTCTGCTCAGCGCGATTAATACGTTTCTCTTTCTGCGTCGCTGCTGGCCACCACGCTATGCGCTTTCTGGTCGGCCGTCCTTATTTCAGCCTTCATAGATGAGTATTTCTCTGCCTCGTCCAGAATGAGCGAAAACTCTTTCTCGGTGTGGGAGTTGTCCCTGACGGCGCGCAAGACCAGGTCTGCGATGATGTCGAGCTTACTCACGGCGATGGCCGCAAACTGGCCAACCATTAAGACGAGCCCACTCACGAGTGAAGTACCCTCTAGAGGGATTCCGAGTGAAGCGGCCTCCACGATGGCTAACACGCCAACATTTGCTGACAGCGAGGATGCTGGACGCCGCTGCCACCCCACCTATGATGTTGATGTCCGTCGTGCACTTTTTGTAAAGCGAGCGCCACCCCTCGACATGCCATCGACAATCTTTTTTAGGCTGAAATCGTGAGGGCTCTCTTCTACCGGCATCGTAGGATACATTTTTAGTTTGGCGTGCGTGTATTTAACTCGACCACGCGCATATTATGCCAGCCGCTCGATGAGCACGGTTAAATATAGTGCCAGGCCAGGCAGCCCAGAGGTTTGCTGGATATGAACCGTAATTCCTACACACATCAGTTTCCCCCACAGATTTGAGGTAGAAAACTACGGTAGTGTGGTAGACCTGGTCAAGCAGTGGGGAGGCATTTGTTATAATTCGGCAACATCGTCTAATGTGTAAAATTGCAGTTGCAAAATAGTGGTATCGTCAGGCGGCCTGGCGACCCTGAGCTGCAAAAGCCGCGAGCTCGGCCTTGGTTGCATATTGAGACAAATCGCTCGGCTTTGGCCGCCTCTTTTTGAGCGCCCATATATGTTTACAATCTTTTCAGGTGGTGTTGTAGGGAGGCGGTAGCTTGGGGCACATTATATAGGCTGAGGCTAGGTGAGCATGTTTAAATCGTCTGGACCAGTATCTCGACGAGCAGTGAAAGCATTGTTCTCTTGTGGGTTCTTTGTCACAGTTTGCTCAACTTCGATACAATACCTGGTATCCGGGTCTTGGGAATTAATAGCCGCCATACCAAAGATTTCGTTGCCATTTACCTTAACCTGGTCGCGAGATATGCGATCTGCAGAAACTAGCAGCCATCGCCTCCTACACTGTCACGGCTCATAATGGAAATGTTAAATTCGTTGCCAGCTGAAGAATCCAGGAACGCATATCCACTGAAAGACAAACAGTAGAGAACGCGCTCGGTCCCTTCACTCACATCAGGTAAATACATGTAAGGGCGCTCTACTCTCGCCAAGCAAGGATTCCCCCCCCCCCAGAGTAGATCAATGGGACCAAAACGTGTTGTTGTTTTTTTGCGAGCTCAAATATGCTATTATTATTATTTGACATTAATAAGTTTGCGAAGTTGGAGGGCCGTGCAGTCGTGTCGATATTAGCCGTTGTAACTGCGTCTTGCGAGCCGTTGGGATCCGCCAAATTTGCCATCTTGTTCGAGGCCATGTCCAGAGAGCCAACCTTAGCAACCTTTCTAGCGTCTTGACGGTTTACATATTCTTCAAAGGTTGCGACCGCTGCGACAACGTATCGTTTTCTAATATCATTGGGCTCCCAGATCGGGGCCGCCAAACCCGTGGTCCCTTTTGCCGCCGTGTTTACCATTTTGCAGCCGCGTCTTGGTCGCCGACGTACTTCTTTGCAGCCGCGTCTTGATGGTCAGAGTACTCATTTGCGGCCTCATTTGGCGGTCAACGTATCTTTTGTTAGCTTCGTTTTCTGTCTGGGGGCAATCCAGTGCGTTGCGAATAGTGGTTCGGTCCACCTCTCTAGCCTGAAATCGCCCGAAAGGTGGACCGTCATCTCGCAGCGTTGAAAACCACCTCTCTAGCCTGAAATCGCCCGAAAGGTGGACCGTCATTGCGCAGCTTTCAAAACCGCAAGATTACCATCCAACATATTACTCGGTCCGGTGAGACTCGGTGTTCATCCCATTTTTCTGTTAACTGCTTTGGTGTGAGGAACGCCTCAAGGTCCCCCCCCCCCCCGGCTGGATTGTGGAAAGGGGTAACCCCATCCGGTTATAGCAGCCGCCTTGAGAGACTTGATATAAATTGTTCGTCCAGACGGTGGAGTAGGCTGTGAAGTAGCACAGCAGGGAGGGCCAGCGGGTGAACAGGTGGATAAAGTTTTAGCTAGAGCCAAAAGTCGTACAAAATCTGGAGAACCACACCTTGGAAGCACGCTCGACCCACATATCCAAAATACGTATTTTCCCATTTATAACGGTTTTATTGGCAGGAAGGATAAAATCATTATGCCAATATTCGTCGCGGTGTGAACTTCTGACATTATCTCTACATGTAGGTTATTCCAATGTTACGCAAGGTGGCATCACTGAACACAAATGTTTAAATGCCGCGGTAATAGGCATACCGAGATATTAGGACGTGCCAGTCTATTGCCAGCACAAACAGGGTTGTATACTGTGTTCCCCGGTTGACTGACCAGGAAACTAGAGCCCAAATATTGACACTGTTGCACATACTAAAGACTAATTGCTAAGTCGTACTATACATACTCTGATATAATTTTCCTGACGGAAACAAATCCTGCCACAATTAAGTGGATGCATTTTTCAGAGCCATTGGCACACATTTTGGTCGGTTGAAATGCGATGGTAGCCGAGGAATACCGATGTCGGTTGAAGTAGGGGTAAGTTTATTTAATGAAACGAACCTGTTTACTCACTTTTAGAACTACACCATTGCCTAGATTTGATTCCATCTGGAAAAAAAGACATCGGAGTATGTACAGTCAGACTTAAGCAATTAGACTTTAATCTGCGCAACAGTGTCTGTTATGGACTGCCAAGTATGTGAGATATTCTAGAAAATTTGGCCTCTGGTTCCCCTCCATCTATGAGGGAACACGCTACACAACACTGTTTCTGCTGGCAGTAAGACTCTGTACCCATCTATATCATTAATATCAGGGTGCACAGCTTCCATTGTAGGACTAGGTTAGTATAAACATACCAATATATTTTATCTTAGGCAACAAAAGAACCAAATATGAATGTTTCCAGACGGAAGACTGTCATTGTTTCTCACTGCAGACCCCAAAACTTTCCCCCACACCTAAAGCATTTTTTTAAAAAATCATATTGCCGAAATTGATTTGTGCATCTAATTGAGCAAGCTTTGCCCAGCACTTTGAAGCACTTGAAATATTATTAGATCTGTATATAATTTTTAAAAATATATATATATATATATATATATACTTACCTACCCTAGTTTTAAAACCAGTGCAATAGGAAACATATTTTTAGGCCTTTTATAAGTCTAATAACTTTAACATACACCAAACCTCCTGAAGAATATAACTCTACTTCGGTAGCAGATTTTTGTAATTAATGTTTCTGTTTTGACTTTGGCAATAGTTTTATTTGCTCCATTAAGGTTTAGGATCACTATGGTCGAGACTACGGGATCGTAGCTATGGATCTTTTAGATATAACTGTATATGTATAAAGACATGTTCATACAAATCTACAAGTCTTTGATCAAACCTCACTTGGTGTACACCATTAAATTGAAGAACACAAAATATTAACAGATATTGCTTTATTACATAATGTTCAAAGGCGTGCATTAAGAATGGACTAAAGTGTTAAACACTTGATTGACAAGGACGATTGTTAAAATTGGGCCTTCAAACACTGCAGTATAGACATCTGCAAAAATAGTGCTTCACCTCACCTTAGTGTAACAGAGGCTTTTCTTCAGAAAACTTATATTTAGATGGTTAGATTGGTTGGGGGGGGGGAATATAGCTTAGCAACGGACATAAAAACTGTTCTCTGTGGCAAAGTAGGGGCGCCACTAAAGAACATTGCCCCCGGGCGCCTCGAATACTCGCGCCGCCACTGACCTGGAACAAAGACTACTCGGCCCAAAATAAGTTGACCCTGGTTTGAGAGAACACGGTCCCAACCCTGATTCAACTCGACTTGGCAAGGATCGCCATGGGACAGGTCAGCATCAATTTGCAAGAAAAGTTGACTATATCTAACAGATACACTTAAACTAAATTTATTTCTGAATTGGTCCTTATATGACGAATGGAAATAATGCATTTCTTTTGCTGCAAGAGCAATATTAATAAATACTCATCCCATCAATTGTTTTTATTTACAGATTGCAACCGACAAAGTCTATTCAAATTTCAATATGGCGCCGGCAGTGTTTTTTAGCCGGGAATATTTGAACCGATTAAAACCGATATCGAAATAGTTTGATGATTTTCAAGTTATGAAATGAACGTGTATTAAACCAAAAACATATAAAACACTTAACTGTACGTGGATATCAAGAATACTGTCCAGCTCGCCCTAGAGTCATAGCCAGAAACAAAACAGACGCATGCGCGTAGATAGGAATGTCCAAATTAGCGGTTGAAATTCTATATGGCTATGTTCCGATGCGAGAATATATCGAAGCAAAAGATGAAATTGGGGTCTGTTTTAATAAATGTTTTTAAAAATTAAATAGGCATATTAGATTTCCTTTTTATGGTTTGTGGAACTGGAGACTTTTGGAACTGGGGTCATTGCAAAATGAGACCCCAGTTAAGGGGGAGAGTGTTATTTAACGACCCCACTACTTACAGATGACACACACACACACACACACACACACACACACTAAATCTTGTCTATGTCATAATGACTCTGAGCAGTCAAAATTGCTGATGATTACGTAAAATGTTCTCTCTTTCGTCCCCCCCCCCATCTTTCTCTCTCATCGTTATTGATAGGGTTGTACGGATTATGATTATTGTAAGATATATTAGTTTAGTTTGAAAAGAGGATGATAGAGGGAGGGGGTTTAACTTTGTCTATAATGGGATAATAGTGAGGTAATCTCTCTCTCCTTTATTCTCTCTCTGTTTCTCAATCTCTCTCTCTCTCTCTCTATCTCTCTCTCTCTCCCTCTCTCTGAGGTCTGCCTTTTTGCAAAAAACACAAGCTCACAACCTTGCAAAACAATCATAGTGTTACTGTTTTGAAATATAGTTTTGCTGTTTTCCAAAGATAATTTTTTTTTGGTAACAAGTAAACAGAGCTTAGATGAAGTCGGTCAGTGCTGGACTGGCAAAATTTAAACATTTGTCACCAACTGCTGAATGAAAATTTGCCTGACTTATGATTGACCGAAAATACAAGTGGCTGCCAGTCATTTAGGTCGCAATGTTTAGTGAGAATCCTAAATGTAGGATAGACAAAATTTCTAAAACTCAAGGTTATGTTAAACCGGTGGACGTTTTTAACATATGATCTCCGTTAAAGGCCAAATAGACCTATCATGATACAATTATACAATGTTACAATTTCCCAACAAAAAGGAATGGCGGCCTGATGTTAGTCCTATGAACATTTCTTAACATAGGATTCCCCATCTTGTCCCTCAAGTGGCGTACTATACTACTTGCATCGATAAAGGTTGACCCTAATAATAGAATGGTTTACCCGACACGCACAGTTAATGTATATATATATATATTGCTTTTGGTTTTGTATATGTTAGTTGAGAACATTCAGGTACATTAAGTTTTCTTTCAGGTACATTGCCTTTGCAAACATTCATGAAATTAAGGAAATGCAAAGGTAGATAATAACCATTTGTAAGTAAAGTCAACTGAAATTGCTAACAATTTTGATTTAAAATCACAACTCTCAAATTTCTTGCTGTAATTACAAATTTGATTTTTTTTACAGACAAGCAGGATCACATTCCCTCGAATAGTCATAGCTCATTTTTCTTGTTCAATAAAACCCCGAGTATTAGAATTAATCTGAAACATTTGAACAGTTAGATTCTTGACACTTTCGACGGGGATACCGGAAAAATATGTAAAACGTATTTAGTCATACACACAAGTATTCACTCGAAACGGGATCGTTAGAAATCATAGTTTCAAAAACTCTAAAGATTTACATCAATACGTTTTAGAAAGCACACTACCCACAGCTGAAAATTTGAAGAAACTAACATTGATAGTTTTGAAGATATTCGCCTGAAAGTTTCCAGGAAATTCAAAGTCTCGGTCAGTAAAACTATACGTATTCAAGATTAAATCTGCATTTTGAACTTTACCTTTAGTTGGCACGATATAGCTACTATTGTGCTGAAGTGCCGTAAAACGCTACTACATACATACATATCTGCATTGCTATATACTAGAAATGATAGGAAGGGGATAAGCAGTTGGTTCATATGTATCTAAAGTTAAGGTAATACAGGTTGCGATAATCAATGTACTGTTGTGTTCCACATTGATAATGGCTGCGACACTACGACATACCGCAATCTATCTTAGAATGAGTGCGTGCATTTGCGAAAATTATTGCACATCTCTATATGATCCTCATTGGTGACACCTATATCAATTGTTATCCAGCAAATTATTGCAACTTATATGTTTCTTTGTTTTGTTTGACTGAACTAACTAAAAACATATACTCATCTCTTTAATAATTATTTCGACCGTTACGTCTAGAAAGATCGATCAGTAATGTCAATTATGATGACATGATAGCACAGTTTTTATGCTACATTCGTAGACGTTTTAAATAGAGTACAATTAAGCTGTAAATTGTATATGTAAGATAGAATTTATCAAAGGGTGCGTATTCCAAATTGAAAGCACACCAAATATCTAAAATACGCCTATTGGTTCAAATAATACCCGGATTTCGAGTGAAACCATATGATAACAAGCTTTTCTCTATATATACTAAATAACTTTAAGCAACATACACTTTACTGAACCTGCTCCGACTCCGAATGTCAGCTGTCGCTTCGGGTTTTCTCCGTTGTTAATTACATGTTTATGGTACGCAGACTTTTTAATTTATAAATCATCTTTATTTCCAGTGTTAAACGGTTGTTGATTGGTTTGGGGGATCCGCGGTAGCTCATATGGAAAAACGTCGGACTCGTAATTCAAGGATCGCGGGTTCGATCCACGATGAGATATGCCCTGAATGAATATCTTTGAACAATATCAGATAAATTTATTTTATTTTATTTATGGATCTATTTATCTATTTACTCGATGTTTGATAATTAAAATAAAGAAAGAACTGAAACACGTTATTTTGAAATTCATGCTATCAGAAAGCGTTTTTTTCACTGTGTCGATATATTGTTTAGACTCGCCAAACCCAACCCTATCTTCTGAACTAATATTAAAGAATCTTTTTAAAAATCTTTCCCTCAGAAGATTATACAAGCTAAGATTATATTCTGGTGTTGGTGCTGGTTAACGTTAAGTCTTAAAACATTTTAAGTCCGAGACTCATAGATTTGGACACAACGCGCATGACTTTAGCTAATCTCTGAGACCATTTTGGCCGGAGTAGTGCCTGTGAGATATGAAGTTTGCCTTTAAAACTTGTATCTCCTTCGAATCATATAGTGACTACCATTATTAAATAAAAGACAACATATGCAAGTTCCAGGCAAACATTAAATTGAATATCGACATAGTGAACAATTGTTATAAATATTCTACAGGTCTGAGGAAAGTGAGATATACTTTGTTTTGAAGCTGTGGGGTCCATAAGATAAGCTCATACATCCCGTCACGACAAAGCAGCAATATGGAAAAAACAAAGATATTTTTTTTTCAATTTCATCTAGCAAGACGTGATCAATGTTTCAAAAACACGGAAAAGGGTTTGGTACCTTTAGCAAATTAAGAGGTAAATAATCTGGAGAGCATTCAATTATGTAGAAAGGAATTGGGTATATAAAATATCTTAACAAAGTCTATTGAGTGATGAGAAATTGTTTTCCTAAAATATCAACTAGACAACAAACATTATCATCTTGAAGGATATATTAGCAAGTGTTTACGTATTCAGAATGCAAAGAAACAATTTATACAGACATGGAAGCGAATGGCCTCTTAATTTAGAACATTTTTTCTTATGTGCTTATATTGTTTCTATGGAACTTAAAGATGTAATTTATATGCAAAGATACTACTCAACAAGAAAGTTATATCGTATGGTTTCACTCATATTCAATTTCAAACATTTCATAAATATTTAGCCCGATAAACATTCATTGAAGCACTGAATGAAAGCCTGAGTGGTTGACTGTTTCAGGCACTCGAATTGACATTTTGGAACGTTATCAAATGCCCACCGTTACATCCGCAAGGTCTTGGCAAGCTACCAGCTCCTTTTCCACAGACACTGGCTTGATTATAATATCGAACCTTTTTGCCCTGTGGTTTGGCTATACAATCCTCTTTACTCTGACGGAGCCAATCCTGTACTTTGCGGTCGCATGTATCGGAACATCCATGTAGCCGTCTACAACCAACGCTCTTCTACGACTCTCTGATCGCGGAGAACATTATCAGAGTTATCGCCATCAACAGCTTTGCTAAAACATCTAAAAGAAACACAAACAAAAATATGTAACATTTTGATACAAGCAAAATTGACAGATACTAGAAATGGTTAACAACAAATCCTACAAGATATTTGTAAACATTTTAAACAAGTTAATATGAAACTTTCTTTGATTATATAATAATTTAGAAGCGTAGAAATGAGTGTTACACAAGCAGAGAATTAGTTACAGAAAGCCATCAGTGTAGTTGAATTATAATACCGATCAAGAGGAATTAAGTTAAAATAAGAAATAAAAGAGCTAAGCCAATCGCAACTAGATATTAATTGGCAAAAAAGATTAAAACTTCAGACGAAGAATACTTAACACATGTTTTAAATCGCTCCGTGCTACTCTTCTAAAATTTAAAAAATGTCCTTTATTTTGTGAGACACATTTTTTATCATTCTTGGCAGTTTAGCAATTAAACTTACGGAAGACATTCGTGAATTCTCAAATTATATTATATAAAGATATTTTGATCTTTTTCTGATTAAAACTAGATATTCCTTAATACTTTAATTCATAAAAGTCTATGGCTGTTTTTAACAGTGAACACTGAAAATCTGGATATAGGGATCCACAGTAGCTCAGTTGGTAGAGTGTCGGTCTTGTAATCCAAGGGTTGGCCGTCTCGGTGTGTGTTTGGGAACGGCACTTAGTTGATATCTCCTTGGCATGACATAGCCAATATTGTGTTGAAAATGCCATTAAAAATACAAAAGGAATGGTCTCACTTTAGTCTTAAATCTGAATAATAACTCTCTATTTTGGCCAGTCATGAGAACAACATCTGTCTAACAAGCCCCATTATACACATGTTTATTCTAGCAAATACTTTACACATACTATATACAGATATTATTATTGGTTTTCGCAAGAATGTTTAGTTTGATATTGACTTCTTTTCAACATTGCTCACACTTTTGTGTCGCGGTTACGAGTAGCCACCTCAGTGAGAAAGTCAATATCATTTAGAGAAATATGATTTCAAATGGTTACTGCAAGAATAAGAATTATTATGCGAGCTTGATTTTATATGTGTGCACTAATTAACATCTTGAGTGTAGTCTCAAATTGTAAATTTGTAGCGAGTGGTATGTTTAGTCTTTCCTGGCGATGTAAGCAAACATGGCGCCGCACGGTAAGGTAATGACAGATGGTCAGATGTAGACGATAATTCAGTTAGTAGAAACAAAATTTAGTACTAGAAAATATATCTGAAATAACTGGAATATCACGTTATACAATTCATAAACTTTTGAAAAGGTTCGACAAAAGGAGTCAATAAAAATCGAGAAATAAGCTGGAGACCTAAAATCATGAGCAAAAGTGTGATCATGAACTTTCTCGTCTTGTTCATCCCAATTTTTGACAATGATGGAGAATCTTTGCAGGACTTGACCGTAGCTTTTAATGAGACTGTCAGAGTTCATGTTTCTGAGAGCACTGGCAAGTGAAGATTAAAGAGTTTAGGATTCAGGAGATGCACTTAGGAAGCAAAGTACAATTTCTCAGCAGAATCGTGCCTAACATATTTTATGCTTTAAAGAGAGAGAGACATAACTGGACCGTTGAAAACAACTTGTCAAGAGTAATTTTTAGCGATGATGCAAAAGTTATTTTGGACAAAGATCGAAAGTTTATGTTTGGAGAAAACCCAAAGAAGAATGGCAACCATAGTGCTTAGGTGTGTAACAGTGCACATTTGCCCTTCAAAAATATTTTGGCCATGTTTTAGGTAGGTACCATACCTGCAACGATGCTTGAAATATGACCTCAGTGGAGGAAAATATGGACTCTGACAAGAGTACAAGAATACTTTAATTAACAGGTTTGGTCAGATATTGCAAAAGAGTTTCCAAATGTTGAATGGACCTTCCAGGAGGATAACTGTCTGGTCCATAAGCTGATGATAAAACATTTCCGTGTTCGAATAATTTCGCATGATTCAGAGGCACTACAAAGTACTTGACCGCATTTTATGCTGCTTTTATATTGTGTGCTTGACAATTGTGTTGATATGCATTATTAAAGTTATTGAGGTGAGACTTTGAATAAAAGTCCTGTTATTTGTAGAAAACTTGTGCGTATCTTGTAAAATAGAGATAGAAATACGATAGAGAGGCATGTAAGTATAGATGCTATCTGGGCAGTATACAATTAAACCACGTATAAACATGGTTCAGAAGATCAGGTCAAAATAGGCCTTCATAATGAAAAGTAGTTTAGAATGTGAGACCTGTTGTCAATTTGTTTTTTTCTGGTTTGGCTTACTTCTATGCATCTTCATATATTACTTAAGTATGTACAATAGGATAAGCCATTTTAAAATGTTATGCATTCATTTATACTAGTGTGGGAACCAATCATGTATATGATGTACTTCAATGAAGCGAATTGTCTCCTTTTCTTAAACCTCTTGAAAAAATCCTAAATTACCACAGGAAGCAATGGGAATTCATTATTAGTAGCATACATATGGTGACATACTGTATATTGTTACGTCATTTGAACATAAATTTATGTAGGTGGACCACATGTGCACTTCAAAAAAAATAAAACTTAGATGCGTTGTTCTAATGTACGCCTCGATTAATTAATAAGTTTTGACGTAAAATAATACATATAATTCAAAACAACTCATATTTCGAAACAAATACTGGGCTACTCTCACGTAGGCCTAATAATTCTTATCATGGGGCTTGATAGATATATATTGTTTTGATGGCGGGACAAAATAGAGAGGAATTATTCAGATTTAAGACTAAAGTAAGACCTTTCCTTCAAAACACTCCTGAAATGAGACCATCCTCGTTTTGTCATTTACAATAACATTAATATTATCAACCGGCCAGAGAGTTGTTATTCGTTCCAAATTCAAAGTAGGATATATATATATATATATATATATATATATATATATATATATATATATATATATATATATATATATATAGTTAGATAGATAGATAGATAGATATATATATAGAGAGAGAGAGAGAGATTCATTGAATTTTTGATTCGAAATATACCAAGTAATCATAGCATACATTAGCACAAACAGATACAATTTTTATTTAAAGTCGATATGTGTTTCGCCTACATTTATGTTCTAATGACGTAACAATATGCAATATGCCGTTATACGTATGCTACCAATAAATACAATTCTATGTCCTTCAGAACAATTTTAAAACTCACTCATTTAAGTAAAACATATATATAATTGGTTGTTGCATCCATATATATGAATATTTCACATTTTCAAACGGCTTATCCTCAAGCCCATATTTATTTAACGTATAAAGACTCATTGAGATAAGAAAAAAGAGGTAAAAGAAATTGATAATTGGTCTTGATTTCTCAAATACTTTGTATTATGGAGGCCTATTTCGAATTGATTTTCTCAGTCTTGTTTGTACGTAGTTTTCCTGTATAATGCCTAGCTGGCATCTATAATTATTTGTCTTTCTGACGCATTTCTATCTATCCCACCTAAAATACATATCAATGCCCTATCAATATCAGTGCCCTATCAATATCAATGCCCTATCAATATCAATGCCCTATCAGTTCCAATGCTCTATACAATACCAATGCCCTATCAATATCATTGTGCAATCAATATCATTGTGCAATCAATATCAATGCCCTATCAATATCTATGACCTATCAATATCTATGACCTATCAATATCAATGCCTTATCAATATCAATGCCCTATCAATATCAATGCCCTATACAATATCAATGCGCTATCAATATCAATGCCCTATCAATATATATGACCTATCAATATCAATGCCCTATACAATATCATTGCCATATCAATATCAATGCCCTATCAATATCTATGACCTATAAATAACAATGCCCTATCAATATCAATGCACTATCAATACCAATTCCCTATACAATATCAATGCCCTATCAATATCAATGCCCTATCAATATCTATGGCCTATCAATATTAATGCCCTATCGATATCAATGCCCTATCAATATCAATGCCCTTTACAATACGAATGCCTTATACAATATCAATGCCCTATCAATATCAATGCCCTATCAATATCAATAATAATATCAATGCCCTATCAATATCAATGCCCTATTAATATCAATGCCCTATACAATACCAAGACTTTTTCTTCTATTTTTCACCTCGGTGTCTTTCATAATGTACATCAAAACGAATATAAAAAACAATGTAATGGGATTTATTTTAAAGTGGAAGCTTAACTACTCTCAAGTGCTTTATAAAATGCATTGTCAAAGTACGGTAATTGAGGATACAACACGTCATGCACTAAAGAGTAGATTAACCAATAGCAGCAGAATCATATAGACTTCCTTTTGAACGGCTGGGGCTTGAGTAGTATATATTAAGCACTTATTACACCATTGAATATTAACTTTACTTCATCGCGCATGTTACGTACTTCTGAAAAGCCGCTGTAATGAATTCACTTCTGATATTCATGGTTGTAACTTTTGGTATTGTTCAAAAAATGGCAGCTGACAGGAAACGGTGAGTAATTTTGAACAACATTTAAAACATAAAATTGCTGTTAAAGTCAATAATACTATATATAAACTCTATGTTTAATGGATCTAATAGAAGACAAAAAATGAGGTTTATAATTCACGTTATTAAGAGCAGGAATCAGCTAAATTATTAAGAGAATAGATGGAATTTTTAATGATTCTTTTTTTAAAATTTGTTTGTTTTGTTTTTTTGTTTGTTTTTTTTTTTGGTTGGGTGGTGGCCGTGTTTAGCGGCACTTTTAGCAGAATATTAGCTATATCATCCTGCAGAAATATGAACTAAGTGCCTTTCCAAAGGACGCACGGAGGCAGCCGACCCTTCAGTTACGAGTCTGACGTCTACTAACTGAGCGACCACGCTTCCCTAAAAGCAGATATTCAATTGTCTCTGTTAAAAACAGTATTTCACTTTCATGATTTTAATTTTTAAGGAACGTTTGTGTCAATCATAAAGGGTAAGAATATATTTATAAGGTAACTTGAAGGTCCATGCGTACCCGTGCAAACTGTGTCTTCTAAACTGCGGAGTATGATATAAAATGATCGTTACAAACTATGGGAAATTTTCCAATTGTCAGAACTGTTGCACGGAACGATTTACAAGCTCTTTTAAATATTCTTCGTTTGGATTTTGAATCTTTCTGTCAATTTATTTTCTTTTTTGCCTATTCTCCGATCTCTTTTATTTCTTATTTAAACTTATATTTCTCTTGAATGCATCCTAATCAAACTATACTGATGGTTTCCAATGGACAATTCTCTGCTTGTGTAACGCTCATTTTTACGCTTCTAAATTATTATATAAGTACATTTTCACACTTTCTTCCTCTTGAATGTCCCTTAAATGTATGCAAGATTAGTTGATCACTTTTCCTAATACCTGTCAATTTTGCTTATATGAAAATGTCAAATATTGTTGTTTGTCTTTCTTTTAGGTGTTTTTGCAAAGCTGTTGATGCCAACAACCATGATAATGTTTTCCACGATTTTGGAACCGTAGAAGAGCACAATCATTGGATAAGCGTTGGTTGTAGACGGCTACATGGATGTTCAGCAACATGCGACCGCAAAGTACAGGATTGGCTCTGTCAGAGTAAAGATGAATGTAGAGCCAAAACACAGGGCAAACAGTTTGTACATTATTATCAAGCCAGTGTCTGTGGACAAGGAGCTGGGAGCATATCAAGACAGTGCGGATGTACCGGTGGGGCACATAACAACGTTCCAAAATGTCAATTCGAGTGCCTAAAACATCATACCACACTGGATTTCATTCAGTGCTTCAACGAATGTTTCTCGGGCTAAATATTTATGAAATGTTTGAAATTGAATATGAAAATAACCATACGATTTAACTTTCTTGTCAAGTAGTATTTTTGCATATATATTACAACTTTAAGTTCCATAAAACAATATAAGTACATAAGAAAAATGTTCTGAATTTACATGCCATTCGCTTCCTTGTCTGTATAAACTGTTTTTTTGCCATCTGCTATTATATCCTTCAATATGATAATGTTACGAACAAGACTTGGAATGGACGTATTTCCAGTTTCTTTGTTTGATTAGGTGATACATTAGGCAAACAAGTTCATATGGGCTTTGTTAACATACATTATCTTCAGAAATTTTACACAATTCCTTTCTACATAGTGAACACTTTTAAATTGTATCTCCTAATTTGCTAAAAGTACCAAACCCTTTTCCGTGTTTTTGAAACATTGATCACGTCTTGCTAGATGAAATACAATAAAAAATATTTTGGTTCAAGTTCGTATTGTTTGCTTTGTAGTGAAGAAATGTATTGACCACACAGCTTAAACACTCTTTGTCTCTACACAGACCAGCAGAATATGAATAATACTTGTTTTGTGTGACTATATTACTATCAATGTTTCCATGGAATCTATTATGTCTTTTTTTTCTTCTCTTTACTAAAATGCTGAAGGCCGGAACAGTCTGAAACCCTTTTCCCTTTCTAGTCCACGATGACAAGAATCTCTCCGTCTTTCTTTCTTTTTCTCCATTTTGAGGGAATTTTGGTATCGAGGTATACAATTTAGGACTTCTAACGTAATTGTCATTATGGAAAATATTGACCAAAATGAACCAGTAATGAATTAGGGAATAGCAGAAACCAATACATGTGCTTTTAGGTTAATATAATATCATGCCTATTGAGTTAAAAGTCTACACTTGTGTAGCATGACAATTTGACTTACAAAATTGTCGAAGTTGAGGCGGGGTATATTTCTTTTTTGGGTGGTTTTGTTACCATGATAATCGTCTATTTTGATTTTCACAAGAAAAAAATCTTCTGGTCAAAGCTCACCATCTTGGAGGGATTTTCTGTTACCTAAATTTAGACACAATATTCAGCAAGACAAAATGCGAATTATAGGAAGACATACATATGCCACGTACGTATGTGTTACCCATTCAAAATCTGTACATTGTTATGACCTATCACGATACTTGTAGGGACATCAAGTATTACCTTTATCAGTACATACGTACGTACATCACTCTCTGGATAGGGTTTTGCCTTTAGGTCATTTTCAGACACTGTGCTGCGGCAAGAGTGGACCATGAACGCATTTCTAGTTAGTTTATGTAATAATGTGAGATGATTATTTTAATATCTATACAGATAAAAGCTGACACTAAGAGCAGAGGACTTTATGTGTTGTCTTTTATGTAATAATTGTAGTCACTGCTATAGGCTTTAAAAGGACTCTACACATCTCACATGTACTCCTCGGGTTCATAATTGTCACAGAGTCAAGTTAATATCATGCACGATGTACCAAAACTATGAGTCTCGGCCTTGAAATATTGTAAGACTTAACGTCCACCAGGACCACCGCCAGCACATAATCTAAGTTTGTATAATCTTCACAGTGAAAGATTTTAGAAAGGGCTTCATTTATATATTTATTTGGGAAGACAAAGCATGGTTTTCCAGCCTAAACATTATATTCGGACAAAGAAAGGAAGATAAGAACGGTTGTGATAGTATTATAAATTTACTATTGACAGGACTAGTAGCAGTGAAATAGCAATTTTAAATCAAACCGCATTTTAAACTACAAATCCCACACCCAGCCACGTTTTCATTTTGGCCTCAATTGCATCACAGGTAAAATTTTTGTGACTAATCTTAGTCACAAACCTGTGCGTGAGGCACCGCTATTTTGACGCCGCCGCCGACCCTCGAGGAGAGAGCCCACGCCTAAGGATGAGCGCTGTGGAAAGCTATTAGAACTATCGCACACATCCGAAGGCGAGATGTGTGTCTGGTGCTTTTGGATCGACGTGTTTGTGCCACTAATGGTTATAACTACCGTCGGGGCTATCATAGCCGCTGTGGTTTTGTATTACACCAATTATGGTCATACTTATTTTAGTGGTAATTCAGACCTCTTGCAAAGCAAAAGTCCACACCGGATGTAGGCACGAGCTAAGAAAGCGGGAACGCTGCTGTATGAGGTGCTGGAGGCCGAAGCCCGATGAATCAGCACATACAACCCTATGAGTGTTAAGCAGGCGGCGCACTTGGAAGCGCTAGAAAGTGGCCAGGTATGGATTGGGTGGAGGAGTACCTAGCACAGCTTAGACTGAAACCTCGCCTAATTATTTTATGAGCTCCTCGCGTCCTTCCGTTCTGCTCAGCGCGATTAATACGTTTTTATTTCTGCGTCGCTGATGGCCACCACGCTATGCGCTTTCTGATGGCCCTCGTGCAACTTTTGTAAAGCGAGCGCCACCCCTCGACATCGACAATCTTTTTTAAGCGGAAGTCGTGAGGGCTCTCTTCTACCGGCATCGTAGGATACATTTTTAGTTTGGCGTGCGTGTGTTTAACTCGTTCACGCGCATGTTATGCCAGCAGCTCGATGAGCACGGTTAAAGATAGTGCCAGGCCAGTCAGCCCAGAGGTTTGTTGGATATGAACTGTAATTCCTACACACATCAGTATCCCCCACAGATTTGAGGTAGAAAACAACGGTAGCATGGTAGACCTGGTCAAGCGGTGGGGAGGCATTTGTTATAATTCGGCAACATCGTCTAATGTGTCAAATTGTAGTTGCAAAATAGTGGTATCGTCAGGCGGCGTGGCGCGCCCTGAGCTGTAAAAACCGTGAGGTGGCCTTGGTTGCATATTGGGACACATCGCTCGGTTTTGACTGACTCTTTTTGAGCGCCCATATATGTCTACAATCTTTTCAGTTGGTGTTGTAGGGAGGCGGTAGCTGGGGGCACATGATATAGGCTGAGGCTAGGTGGGCATGTTCAAATCGCCTAGGCCAGTATCTCGACGACCAGTGAAAGCATGAGCTCTTGTGGGTTCTTTATCACAGGTTGCTCAACTTTGATACAATACCTCGTATCCGGGTCTGTGGAATTAATAGCCGCCATACCAAAGATTCCGGTGCCATTTACCCTAATCTGGTCGCGAGATATGCAGTCTGCAGGAAGTAGCAGCCATCGCCTCTTACACTATCACAGCGAATAATGGAAATGTTGAATTCGTATCCGGCTGAGGAATCCAGGAGTGCATATCCACTGAAAGACAAACGGTAGACCTCACGCTCGGTCCCTTCACTCACATCAGGTAAATGCATGTAAGGGCGCTCTACTCTCGCCAAGCAAGGATTCCTCCCATAGTAGATCGACGGGACCAAAACGATTTTTTTTCGCCAGCTCAAATATGCTATTATTATTATTTGACATTAATAAGATTGCAAAGTTGGAGGGCCGTGCAGTCGTGTCGATATTAGTCTTTGTAACCGCGTCTTGCGGGCCGTTGGGATCCGCCAAATTTACCATCTTGTTCGAGCCATGTTCAGGGAGCCAGCCATGCTGTCGCCGCCCTTAGCAACCTTTCCAGCGTCTTGGCGGTTAACATATTCTTCTAAAATTGCGACCGCTGCGTCAACGTATCGTTTTCTTATCGCATCGGGCTCACAGATCGGGGCCGTCAAACCCGTGGTCACTTTTGCCGCCGTGTTTAATACTTTGCAGCCGCGTCTTTGTCGCCGACGTACTTCTTGGCAGAAACGTCTTGATGGTCGGCGTACTTATTTGCCGTCTCATCTTTGCGATCAACGTATCTTTTGTTAGCCTCGTTTTCTGGCTGGGTGGAATCCGGCTCATTACGAATAGCGGTTCGGGCCACCTCTCTAGCCTGAAATTGCCCGAAAGGTGGACCGTCATCGCGCAGCGTTGAAAACCGCAAGATTTCCATCCACCACATTAATCGACCCGGTGAGACTCAGTGTTCATCCCATGTTTCTGTTAACTGCTTTGGTGTGAGGAACTCCTCAAGGTGTCCCCGGCTGGATTGTGGAAAGGGGTAACCCCATCCGGTTATAGCAGCCGCCTTGGTTTCATGATTCATCTCTACTCTAAAGCGCACAAGTCGGGTTCCATGAGAGACTTGAAACTGCCGAAATTATGTTGCCACCAATGCTAAGACCGCCCGACATGATCCCACCATCACGAACCCCTCGGCCTGTGTCGTTACCCGGTCACTATCCGCGAGGTAGCCAGGTCCGGCGATGCTCATGCCGATGTTTCCCCCATCTCAAAACAACAGGGGTAAGCTTTGTGTCTAAGACACTGATCTTGAGCTCCTGAAGGCCGACTTCTCGAAGTTTGCACCAGCGAAGGCGCTCGTAAGATTTCCCCATAGCCTTCATCTCCAATAGAAATGGTTTCAAAAAGAGTGCTTGGAGCGCCATCGACGAGGTTGCCCGCAGTGTTGACCTGGTCAAGATGCACGTAGAGACGCGGGATATTTCTAAACGCCACGGGTTTGGTGCCCACGTACGCGCCGATTCTCCCCCTCCCCTCCCCCGTAGAACGGGTCTGTATGGCCAAACAGAGAAGAAAGGTTCTCCTTGATTTGAAGGACCAAGCAGCGTTCGTAATCTTTAAGGTCGTCCGCCCAGCTGCCGCGTTATAATCTACGACTAGCACCGTAACAGAGTCCTGCAACATCTTCCCAAGAGCGGTCACATTATAGTACCCATCAGGGATCACAACCTTGGTGCTTACATCCAGGGTTGTGCGCGTGTCATATACATCGAAGATGCTGTTACCAAGCGTGGCCGAGACGTTGTACCAGCCCGATGTGAACGTAATCTCTCGCATACCTACCCGGGTACAAGGCCCGGTGGGTATACTCGCTGTAAATCGCAAAATGGTATTAACACAGGAAAACCGTTTTAATAGGGGCAAGAAATATACCACCGGGCGTGTCTTCAACTAAAGCGACGCGAAAAGGAAGCATATCCACAAACTGAAAGGTTTATTGACGTAGCTGGTAAGTACCTGTTACAGGATCTCAAACTAGGCTATTCGGTAGACCAGTGGTGCTCCCTCTCAGCATTCACTATAATGAGGTTCTGGCAAAACCAGGTTAATTTCAGGGTCCCGTGCGCGACCACCGGATGCGGTGTCAGCGTTTGCAACCGTTTACTTCCAACGTAAATGCCAGAGATGGTGCGCGCAATTTACTGGTTTCACGCCTACTACCAGGCGAAAAAGATCCTCACCTACATACAGTCTTCGCCTTCAGACCTTCTATGTACCCCCTTGGAGGAATTGTAGATTGTTCCCCCAGATACCCAACTGCCACCAGGAGGCGTGCTCACACGGTGAGGAGATCATCTAGGTACTCGTCAAAGCGGCCTTGTGCGGTCCAGTGCTACCCGTATTCCCGCGTCGTAACCCCATAGAATGCAATCCATTTTGTGTGTATAGGGTTAGAGGCTCGTCTTGTTGATGCGGTAGAAGCCCTTTTGTGATGATCACTGCGTACGGCAGATATAGCGTGCCGGAACTCTCTTTTCTCTTGCAGACACTCTATGTAGGTGGCAGTGCTGAAACTCGGCGCTAACAACCGCAAGCGGGATGTCTTTGGCCTTTTGCACTTCGCCGTTGATGCCCATCAGAATGGAGTATATCTTGTGGCGAAGGCCCACGAACTAGGGGATGGGGGCACCGCAGCACTCGTCCTTAAACCTCACGACGACCTTCTTGTTGGCTGCACTGCGAAGGGGATGCCCTTCTGGTATTCGCTGGTGTCATACAGGGCGGCATCCTCGGCCATGTCTCGGATTAGATCCTGCATTTCCAAGGATAGCATCAGTCTGTCGGTGTCCGTGTACAGGAGGGAAGCCTTGTCACCATACGTGGCTTTGATGCTGTTGAAGTAGAAGTCGTACATGAGCGTTTTGGATAGGTCGAGTATCGTAATCCCCATGTATATTTGGCGGTTCGGTTTAAGGTTGGCCTTGGTGCTGTGAATCGCGAGGAGGTTGCCATCGAAGATTGTCCTGGTCAGGAAAGCAGGGTCGGCTATTAGGCGGCGCATCTTGTCTTCGTCGCCTTGTGGTTTAATCAGATCCACTCTGATTCGCTTGCTCCAGTTCTCCATTGTCTTGCCAAATACTAAGTTGTTCATGAGCTTAAAGAAGTCCTTTTCAAATTCTTTCTTGGCCTAGGCCCGCATGTCGGTTTTCATCTGAATGTAGGGGGCCATTTAGGGACTCTGGTCGAACTCTAGGCCCCGGTGGATCTTGGTGACGTGCATGCCGATCTGGACGTAGAGTTGGAGGGTTCGGTAATAGACCATGTACCGTTCTTTTTTTCCGTATGTTCGGAACTAGTTTCAAGCTTTCGGTATATTCCCTCCACCACCACAACCACCACCACCTAACTTGCGCCAAAAGGTAGCTCTGAAATTTGCTCAGTCACTCCTCCGGAATGCTCATGGGCTCCGGGGACAACAGATAGTTTTTGTGCGCATCGTGCAGCTCTTCGGGGTACTCGGCGTAAACTTCTAGGATCTAGCCCTTGGGTTTGTCGGTCGTATGGCGGTAATAAACTAGACAAACAGTTTCAGACTGTCGAGTACTATCCAGCGGAAGCTTCCTGTTTGCAGGCTTTGCATCATGGCCCAGCCATAGAGGTTGTGGTTGAGACATATCATGTTGTTTTACTTTGGCGTAGTGATAAAAGACCATCGACATGCCGCCTCGGATTCCTTTCTCAACAAAAGTGCATGTCAATGTCCGTGAGTAGCTCAAGCAGTGCATCTCAGCTCATCCCCGGGGCGTTAAAATGAGACGGGCTGTGTAGTCCGCAGTTCTTCAGTGGGGTGTTACGAAAGGTTTCGAACACATAGGTTAGTAGGAGCACGTTCGTTTTCAGGTAAAGGTTGTGATAGTCTCCCAGGGGTGTATAAACGAAGGCCGCCCACACTTCCTGAATGTGCTTGTAGTCGGCCTCTGTGATGCGAGCCTGGCGTAGCTTGTTGTAGAAGGTCCCTATAGGTGTGAGTCGGGTATCCGCAAACCGTTCCCAACAGCTCATGTTTTCTTAGGGGTAGACGCCCTTTAGGGTTAGTAGGTCAACGTCGTGTTCTGTATACTGTCCAGTGGTGCGGAAAGCCTCCTTGTGTAGGTTAGCGGCCAGCTTCTCCAGGAAGAACGCCGTGTACTTTTCCATGTTGTTGGATATCCAAGCAGGTTGTGAATCACCACTAGCACTTTTTTTTTTCGGGAAGATCCGCACTTTGGGGTTGCACGCGTTGTGATCCGCACCTCGGTACTTTCCCGTTATGTGGCAATGGTCCCGTTCCAGGTCATCCTCCAGAGGCTTGCCGCAGACATGAAAGCTCTTTGCTTTCCAAAGACTATGCGGGCGGCACTGTCTATACTAATCTTTTCCGGCTCTCGGAACACTGCGCGGATGTCATCCATCTCACGCTTGAGCGCTTGGATAAGGTTGGCAACGGTTCCATGATGGCCTCGGTATAACACCTGCTCTTTGGCTTCACCTTCACAGCGGGCAACTGTATAGCAAGACACGCACGGGGTCTCTTCCGCTGTCTTGTGCTGCTTTTATCAGGCCCACGAGTGGAAACCTCTAGCGTCACATTCAGTGCCTCAAGGTCCGCGTAAATAACATATGGGACTCACATCTGGCGGTGGTTGTGGCGAAAGTCCAGGATATTTTAGCCGGGAGCCGGTAGCGATACGCGCTTTGACCTTTAGCCTACACCAAAGTAATCACCAGCAGGTCGGTCCGGCTAAACGCATGCAGGCATCGGCAGCAAACGTGATTCTTTTTTTGGTGGCGGCTGTTTTGTATATCAGACTGCGTAGGTCTTTGATCCAAACGCAGTGTCGCTTTTCACACTCTGTCCACAGCGTGGATTTCTTTTTCCTTGAGAACGTGTAGTAGATATAGACCGTTCTCCCAGCCATAAACGCTGACGGTGATATCATTGGGTTGGGTTGTTTAAACTTATTAACGTTAGAAACCCTCACTGCGACGTCAATCCCTTGGAAGTTGAGCTCGCCTAGGTAATGGTGGTACTTTCTGGTCCGGTCGTCGTTTTTATCCACGCGGAATAGGGCTGATAGGACCGCCCACTCAAAGCAGCGGTTGTCATTATTCTTTATGTTTATGGCGGCCCTCGTTAGAATATATTTCGGAGTGGGGATATGGCTCTCTCCTCGAAATGGGCGGTAGCGCGAAATATGGAGTTCTAACTTTTCACATCCTAATAAGAACCACCCAGAACCATCACGCATATATCCTTCGATCCGCTCTTGGACCGCGACGTTCGTTTGTAAAATCAGCCGCATAACCTCGTCATCCTACATGGCTGCGGTGCTGCGGCTTCAAACGTATGCTGTAGCTGTATTTGGATGGCCCCTGCCTGCCGCGGCCTTCTCAAACTGGGCCGATAACACGATGCTAAACGTAATACCGCCATGGTGTTCAATCTCTTTGCTAAGTAAGCCTCGCACACTGGGGGCCATGGAGTTAAGAAGGGCTGCGCCGTCTACTTCAAGCTTGTGCCTGGCGGGCACCAGCGCTCGGTATTCCTTCACGTCCGATTTGCGGCCGCCTATCTGCTTTAAAAGGGCCTGTACGGCGAGCGGCCTGACTTGGCGTCTGGGGGTTAGAACCGGTTGCCTGGTGGGGGTGCTAATAATCTAGTCATGAAACAACACGACACCCCTTGGGATTAGCTTAGGAGCTTTGGCCTTAGACTCTGGAGCTGTTGCATAGCGCGGGTACTATCAATCTAGCGAAATAACGCTGCACCTCTTGGAATTGGCTTAGGGATTTTGGCCTTAGGGGAAGCCTATCTTACCCTAGCGACCAGTATCGCATCCAGCATTCCATCATATTTGCCTTCGGTAATGTGCCCCACTCGAAACATCTATTTCATACGCTCAATGGTCGGCATCCTATTACAAAGTTAACGCTATCAATAGTTGGCTGTTTGGTGCCTGCTGCCTTGGCTTATTATGGGGTTGGCCCATCTTTAATGGCTCGTCCGCAGTGCCCGCAAAGAACCATTTAAAACGGTATTCTCGCCTTGGAATCCGTCTGTCTCAGCTTTGCTGGTTGGGTAAGCAACTCACGAACAGCCACGGTAAACCGTTCCCTTGCTGCGTCCTCTATACATTTCAGCGAAAGCATCTCGTAAATTACCGCTGTAAACTGTTTCCTTGCCTTGTCTTCCATGTGCTTTCGTCTAATTGCCTGAGTGCGGCATCCGCATTTGTCCTTACCCCACCATACCATAGTTATTTGGTATCATACCCAGGCCCATGCATTACTTCAATCATGGATGGCGAGGAACGCGAGGAAAGCTTCAACAATGTGAGCACCTTCCCAACCATCGCCCAAATGAGTACCTGGGTTTCCCGCTGGTTTGACCGCGGTCTACCGATTGGCTTATGGCTGTTAGGCTTCGCCGCCGTCGAGGGCATTCTATTTAGCGCCAGTTTTAGCGTCTTGCAGTGGCTGCACGAGCTTAACCTGTTGCCTGGCAATGTCAGACTCCAACGCCTGTATTGTGTGCACACCCAACTTGCATACCTGCTGATTCGGTAGTACCTGAGCGTCAAGCCCGGCTAGGCTCGAGTACAAGAGATATTGCGTGGTGTTGTTTCGGTGCTTGACGCCTTCGTGAACGACTCGCTCCCCACCCTCCTGTTCGGCATGAACGCCAGTCTCATGAATCAGTACGTTTGCTTCCAAGCCGACTGCGTTCTCGCGGAGATGGGCTACACCACGGTGTGGCTAGCAAACAACCCATTACTTCGATCGCCGTCCGACACAGAACCCAAACCACGAAGAGCTTCTTGTTTAGCTCTAAACATTGGGAAACTGATTTGTATTTGCGGCGTTATAAATGTTTGTATATATATATCTACAAACATATATATATATATATATATATATATATATATATATATATATATATATATATATATATATATATATATATATATATATATATATATATATATGAAAGTTACAAATCATATGGCAATTGAGGTTCTTTCCAAATGCACTAGATCAAAACATAAATACGTTTTGGTCAGGAAAATAATGGATATGAAATGAAACCGGACAAACAACAGTGCAAAACTGGTGTAAAACGAGCCTACTAAGATTCATGAAAACGTCAAACTGTAAAATAACTTTGCAAGATCTTTATATTGTCCAAATCTGGCCTTGACATCTTTAGAATAGTCATATATCGGACAATTAGTAAGCTAGAAGGAAAAGAATAAACGCTTGGTGGCTGTATGTACAAGACATTACATATGTCAGTCTCTGTGACTTAAAAACCAGAACTTTGTAAGATAGCACACGATCTTGTCGCTAAAATATCTTCTGTATATAAAAGGCACTAGAACTACCGTCTGTCTCTTGTAACGAGTGAGTTACCGCAGCTCTTGGCTTGTGCAGCAAAGCATATGCAAATGAAAAATCTTAAGTATCTTTATTTCAACTTAAAACTGGCCAAAATACATTAGCTGTCAGATGACTAAATAGGTCAGCTATAAGAACTCCAGCAGACATTGCTCATCACAAATTTTCCTGGCCTTCATTTAACAATATTTTTATAGGTTTCAAGTTGACTTGTCGAGAAGACCCAAGACGATTACATTTACATAGCAACTTCAAGCATGACACACACTTCGCAGTAACTACTTACGGTACACTGATATAAAACTCGTACAGAATAATTCTTTCACCAATTTATCTAGGAATACATTGGTATGCAACAACAAACGCACTCAGCAAATCACGAATGTAGGTTACATTAGTTCAAATTATACAGAGAGTGGAAAGAAAGAAAGACGGAGCAGAGACATTTCGGATAGGGATTGGGCGTTAAAGAAAACCTCAGCAAGGATATCATTAATTTTATGCTGCTGTTTCCATTGAGCACTTGTAAACTCTATTAGAAATACAAGTCCATTGTCTATTGGTTGAGCAAAAAATACATTCAATTGCTCGAATAAGCTGAATCTAAATGTCTTCCTTCCTGTTATAAAACCTAATCAGAACCATGATAACCTCAAGTCAGAGAAAAACATTCAAAAACAACGTAATACAGCACGAATATTGTAGTCTCTAACATGATTAAATTTCTTGTCGGGTATTAAATAATTATTCAGTCTTCCTATTTCAGCTGCAAGGTATAATATTAAGGTTTTACCTGCAATAAAGTTTTCATGCTTTACATGCTTTACAAAATATAAAGAAACTGCTGCTGCTGCTGCTGCTGTTACTACTGCTACTACTACTAGTACTACTACTGATAATGATGATGATGATGATATATAAATAATAATAATAATAATAATAATAATAATAATAATAATAATAATGCTTGTGCAGTTATGTACCACCATACGCCTGAATGGATTTATTCTAATAAAATTCAACTATTACTATTTGACTTAATAATTCATTAAAAGGGAACCAACTGACGGATTCGATGCACGTGAGCACTAAATATGTATCACAATAGTGTATATATTTGCAGCTGCAAATTACACCACTAAAACATATATTCGAACAAAGATGGAATTATATGTTTGCATTTAAAAAGAGCTCTGCAGACGGGTGCAGTCGTATTCACCTTGACATCGAAATAAAACTGGTAACTGGGGCATTAAAAACATGTTTATGACACACATTTAGCATAACAGTTTTTATATTTTACTTACAAGCATGAATAATTGGACATGTCATATTTTTCAGCGACATGGCAAGTAATTATTATTTTTTTTTACAACGCCTTTCCTGACAGTTAGGCACGATTGTAATTTAAAATACTGAAACAAATTTTAGAGTTCACTACTTGATTGAGCCAACCCTTTGTCGTCCTATCTTCACAATAATGAAAAGCCTCATCTTTGGAGTAAAGGGTTAAGCTTTCAATTTGACACATTGTAGGCACACATAGTATTGTCGAAAGATCAAAAAACCTCATAAAGTTGTAATGAACTTAAAGACATTATGTCTGCCTGAAGGTATGAAATAAAATAAATCGGTATTTAAACTCTTGAAAGGCATGGAAACATATTTTATTGAGCTTTTACATGAATGAATACAAAAGCTGCTTTTAGTCATATACAATTGTTAGATGACATAATGATGAAAATAACTATGTGGCTCTTGTGATTAAATTTAATCAGAAGAATTGTTGTGAAAAAAAATAAGATAACCTTAAGAAAAAGGCTTGTGCGGAAATTGAGAAATTCTGGCATCGATTTGCTGTATATTTAATCAGTAAAATTGGCTAGAATGCAATGTATGCATGTGTATCACGATGTAGGTATGACCACCAGATGTGCAAGCGTGACACAAAGCAACTATACAAGGACGTGTACAGTGTATAAAGGAAAAAAAAAACACGATTAGATACGTGCAAACGTGCGCCAAAGCACGCGTGAAAATTTGTACCTGAGGATTCGTATCCTTTTCCGAGTGCTCTAACTGTTAAAAAGAAATTACTCTAGCTACTTTACATGCTACTTGGTAGAACAAACCGGTACAAATGTCCTCCACGTTACATCCCTACAAATACTGGAATACCCATAAAACACAAGGCAATATATAAATGGATATTCGTCCACCCTCAACATCTTAAATGGTTTAACAGGAAATTCATCAGTTTCAGTGTGATTAAAAAAAGAATTAAAGTTGAAGTAATTTGAATAGTTGCAATTGTATTCCTGGAAGTAGATATGGTGGTGGTGGTGGTGGTTCTGATTGTTGTTATTTCTTCCTTTACTGGAATAATTTTATTTGTACTAGACAGTAGAAGTTGTTCTGGTAGAAATGATACTAGTAGTAATAGTAGTAGTAGTAAAATTAGTAATAGAAGTAGCAGTAGTAGTAGCAGTAGCCGTAGTAGTAGTAGTAGTAGTGCTGTAGTAGGAGTTGTTGTTATTGTTGTTGTTGTGAGGGTAGTAAAGGGGACTCAAGAGACGTTGCAGAAGAGGAAACTCATCATGATTATTATCATCATCGTCGCCGTCGTCAACGTCATCCTTGGAAAGGAAAATTAGGCCCCTTCAGTCAGATGGCTGCTAAAAAAATGGTCATTCTTCCAAAATGTTTGGTTGCTGGTAATTACAAAATGTAATTTTGTTTGACCGGAAGCTGCTTGATAAAGATGGCCTTCAAGTTAAAGTCTTTCTTCCTGGATGTAAAACTCGACTGCATATGGTACCTGGTGAATAATAGATAGGTTCAAAGAATATATAAGAGCAAATTAAAAAAAATAAGGTGACCACAGACGATATAACTCAAGGAAAATACTATACCACGGGCTAAAATCTTAAAGAAAAACATTTCTTTGGAACAGACCAGCACATAGAGATAAATATCAATCAAGGACAATTAGTGGTTGATCATATTGAAATCATAGCATTAATTGATAAAGAAAAAAAGAACTTCAATAAAAATATGCATAAGTATTTATTATTTCTTTGTGCTATGTTTTCCATACAAAGGACATGCAAACCCAATTAGCATCTTTCATTCTCTTTTTAACCGATGCCGTACAAAATTAGAACACACTTTATGATTTTTAAAGTGCAAGTCCTATATATCAGAAAGTGTTTGCTAAGATTTGAAAACTTAGAGTCATGGACCAGGAAATGAAAGATCTGGAAGAAAGGACTCAAGCTAAATAAAGCACAGAATAGTTAAATATATATTGAGATATTTCCGGTTCATAAAATCCAAATGAACACTTCAATACTTGATGTACCAATGCCAATAAAGTGAGAGACAACTGCAAACTCTTTTAGATCGCACTAAAAATAGACAAGATTTATTTATTTATTTTTATTTTTTTATTTTTTTTTGCTTTATTTGGGGGGGGGGGATACTGACTTAAAACATAATTATTACTAGAAACTCAGAGCTTTATTTCATAAGTCTTTGAATGAGAACAGATTTCGCCTCGGCAACAATCAATATTTACAGCAATTTTTCAATTTCCTATTTAAAGACGTTCATCAGTAGGAGAGCAAGTTGAGTACAGAATGTGGTTTCACAGAACTAGACATTTTCATATCAAATTTGGACAGAAAATAGGAAAAAGTACAAGACGAATGTTTCACAGGATTAAATATTTAACATTATACGTAGATATATACCAGCCAATAAAGGATGGATCTCGAAAACATCTACATCAATGGTTAAAAAAAAAAGATGTTTGTGTCAACCTGAATGATAACAAACATTTTCTTTATGTTGTGGAATCGAATTCAAATTACCTAGAAAAGATATAGAGATACAATTATTATAATATATACAGTCATTGGTTTACGATAATATGCGGCTAAATAGAGAACATTAGGAAAATTGAAAATGAATTGTATATGTCTGTAAATGTATATGAAATAGTTGTGCCGTCTTAGATCAAATCGGTTACAATAACTGAAATGGAAAGGCAAAAACATGTTGTCTTGTTAATCGTATTTCAATGCGGTGGTCGTAATACCTATGCTGGAATACAATACTTGTAGTGATTAACATCATGACAAAAAAAAAAAACGTGACGGACAGAAACAAATCTGTAAAAAAGAATTGAATTTAAGAAATATAAACATCAATTGAAAGTTCTATATGTCATTTATCGAGTGTTTGAAATTTTCATCTTTGTATAAGCTACGTTTACCTTAAGTACAATGGTACCACAGGAGAAAGTGCAATGTATGTATTCAACAGGTAAATATTAAATATAGAGGTAACGAACAGACACAGTTGTAATCGAGGCAAAGAAAAGCACACACGAGGTTCAATCGCGCCAAAACCAACGTACCAAGGATAAAAGTCAACAATCTGGCAGTGTCTTGGACAATCAAAACAGCTAACACATTCCTTATAAGGTTTTGTTGGTACATCAATTCAATCCACCAGATATCAAAACCAGTAGTTTACAATGGCCCACATTATATTCAATTATATCAGTATACTTTAAGTAAAATAGCAAAACTAGTGTATGATGAATTAAGAACGAAAAATGCAGAACGTATGGTGTTTACGCAGAAAGATTAAAACGACACACAATAAATACTTGCCATATATGTGTCCACGATCACTTCACGGGTATATATAGAGGTCCGGTATATCGCGAATGATGTTTAAATTACATGTTTTAAAAATAAATATCATTGTTCATCCATAACTTTTTCGGTTACGACAATCATTTATTCATCACGATATTTACATAAAAAAATGCTGAAGGTGAAGAGCTAAACATCATATCAAACAACGATGACAAATATACCTGATTCAGTAAGGATTTCATAGTTGACAAATTTGCTAAATCCGAAATAGACTGTTAAAATACTGTCAGGTTAATTGATAGCTTTAAATTCATGGGACAATCGTTAGAACAGCGGCCTAAATATTTGAGTGATTGGAAATTTACTGAATCACTGCAACAGTTTAAAATATGCTTGCTGAATATTTAAGGAAAGATAGTTTTGAAAGCTTTAACAAAACATATATAATACCAATACAAAGTTTTACTTATCCCGACTTCCGGTTTTGCCATGGCGGAAAGCATCTGTTCTTAGGTCGCCTGGTAAGGTATCTTCTAACAGAAGAGCCTTGTTGTATCAAAATTTAGCTAATTTATATCTTGGAAAACAAGTTGTTGACTGGGAATTAAAATGAGATCGGTAATTATTTGCAAAAAAGTGTATAAAAGTGCGGGTGCAATGAAAAACTGCCGTTTTATATCCCTTTAACGAAACCCCCACCCTCCGTTTACGAAGAAACTTCTTTACCTAGGAGAGAAAATGACAGCCAGACCTAATTTGAGGAGTACTCTCGTATCTGTTTCTATAAATGTTAGCTCAGCTAACAACAAATCACAGAAAAGTACAAATAAAGATAAATCTATGATAAGATCTAGAGTGGAAGTGTCACTGGTAAATGTGAGGGGTGTGCCTAATACTTGGGCTGAATGTGCACCTGAAACTGACACGGAAATGTCATTTGATAAACTGATGCTGCAGAAAGTGTTCTATACACATGATAAGAAGGCAGAGGAAAGACATCAGGCTATGGACAGGAAGATAGATTCCGTTCTTAATGATAAAAAGTACGGTAGATACTTTGAGGGCAAAACATCAGATTGCTGAGGAGGAAACTAAAGCAATGAAAGCTGGAAATAAACGATATTGAAGAGAGCCTGAATTTCAATGATGAGAGGGTGACAAAACTGCAGAAAGTATGCACAGCTCCTGACCCTAGAGGAGATGATAAAATAGTCAGTATAAAATCTTGAGGGAAAATTTCTTTTTCATGGAGAAGCATGAACGAAAGTTCTTTTGTATGAGGTTGGACATAACGATCCTGGTGAAAATATCTACCGAGTTGTCAAATGTTAGAGAAAGTTCTGGGTATTAATAAATAACGTGTGCAAGACATGTGGTTTGTGAACACACTTAACTTCCACGAAAGTTCTAGGTCTGGCGCCCATTATAATCAGATTGACTTATTGGATAGATAGGGAACTGTTGCCTTGTGCTAAAAACTCGCAAAGTTCAAAGAAAAGAGATGTGACTGCCCTGCCAGTTTCGATGAAAATAGAAAGAGGAAGAGTGTTTCAATTGCAAAAATGAGAACGTATGGTTGGAAACAAGGACGGATGCCAAAGATAGTTGGGTGAAAAGAGTTGTTTAGTATTTGACAAGTTAAACTGGAAGAGTCACAATTAGCTTCAGTTGTATTTAGTATGTACAATATACATAACACACAATTTACAGGTAAACCGTCGGACATGTTCCTTTTATCAACAATATTTGTAAAAATAAATAAAAGATTGTCATTGCCGGAATATAATCTATGTCTTGCTTTATTTTTGAAATTTTGGTTTTGCAGAATATTCTCAAATTGGAAAATATCTTTTCTGAATATTCTTAAACAAATTGGAAAACACAGTAAGCTGCGTGACGCACTTGTATTAGATTTGTGTATAGTTCAGAGGAGGATGAAACAGAAATGAACTAGAAATTAAAAATAAATAGGTTGACATGAATAAATATATTGATATGAATAACATGCTAATGTATATAAGTTATATATTAACCTAATGCTTCCCCATTTTCTCTTTAGGAAGGGGAGCAAATGGGATAAGTATATTGTTTAATATATGAATCCCTGGCCTTACGATATAATTTTGCTTTATTTTAGTTGAATAAGGTTTACCACTTTGCTACATATATGTTTAAATTAAATATTTAGTTGGGTTTCTGTTCCTTTAATAGTTTTGCTTGTTTTTTTCGAGAAAAAACAAGAACCAAATTTTTTTGCCTTAAATTCTTATACAAGTTAAAATATATTATATTGGGTAAAGAATACCAAAATAATTCTTAAACAGAGTATGACATCTTTCTAAATCGGTACTCTATCAAAAGAGCCCTGTCTATGTGCTATTGCTATTCATCGGCTCCAGTTCCCTGTACATGTACAGTATATTCTTTTTATTTCTCTTTTTTATATTAGCTTCCTCGTGCCATGCGATTTGTATGATCTTTTGCTTCCTTTGTTTGTTGCAAGATGATTGTGATACCGGCTGCATTTTAGACGTCGATTCAGAGATTCCATATGATTTACATGACTATTTCAAGCACTACTCGTTGTCTCCAAGAAAAGCGAGACGATATTGATGTAACCCCTTTGACAAAAGAACTTGATAAATGACTGCAAGGGTACAAAACCAACAATATCAAAACTGCTGTGTACATTGAGAAATAAACAGGGATATGTCATTCACTACGGAAATTTAAAACTTTACATACAAGTGAGCTCAAAACGATACACGACTCATAGACTTGTGGTTAAATTATCCATTGAACTGAATACATATTTGAAGCAAACCTCAACCAATTTTTTAAAGAGAAATTTTTCTTTATTTTTTTTTAAATGATATGTTTTAAGTTTGATGAACATTTCCGAATTTGGATAACAGTTGGAGAGTATGAGGTGAAAATCAAAATTTAAAATGTATGCAGACGAAAATAATTTTTCAAATGTCAGAGAAGTTTATTATTTGTAACGAGGACAATCATTAACGATGATTTGTTACTTGTTAGTCTAGACACCAAAAAGGAAGCTAACAAAACACGTTTTAGGGGGATTCACAGTGTAATTAATTATTACGTGGTTGATATATAACTATTACTAAACAACTCGAAAAACAAATCAATGAGCCTTCTCATGATTGATACAGATTCATCGTGCTTCTATAAAAAGACAGAAAACATTTACAGTGTCGTAATTATTACGTACATCGAAAAATAAGTACAAATTTTTCATTCACAACATAACCTTAATATTTCCGTAAAGTTCGGTTAAAACTGAAAATGATTCACAAAGTTGTCTTGTTTGATTAACAATCATGTATTGAAAGATACACTAATCTCAATATAAATATGAGACAAAAAGCAAGATATGATTTTGAAGAAGACTTATTTACATTGATGCTGTAAAAGTGCTGTAATTCCTAAACAGATTGGACAATGTCAGAGAAAGAACAATGTTTCGTGGTTGTGCAGCTGTAAATAATTTTTACAATTTCAAGATTGATCATTGGCAAGGAGCGCAAGTATTAACGATGACTGAATACTTGTTAGCTTGAAAATAGAAAAGATCAAATTAACAAAACTAATTTGCGGTACATTTAAAGTGTTAGAATTATCCAAATAGTTACTATGACAATCTTAATAATAAATATCGTTATAGAAAGCTAAAGCTGAGACAGAACGCTTTGTGCAAAGACTGCTTATTGAACTATAAAGCCAAATTACACGGAAATGAATTTACAATCATGAATTGTATAGCATGAACATAAATAAAATTACTCTCTCTCTCTCTGTCTCTCTCTCTCTCTCTGTCTCTCTGTCTCTCTCTCTCTCTCTATATATCTCTCTCTCTCTCTCTCTCTCTCTCTCTCTCTCTCTATATATATATATATATATATATATATATATATATATATATATATATATATATATATATATATATATATGTACAGTTCCTATTAGGACATTTAACAATACCGAAAAATCTGATTGATGATATCACATTGTTTTCGATATTCCACTCGCCGGCAGGTTGTTTGAATACTGAGACACCAAACCTTGTTCTGTCAATATTTGATTCAACTTTTCTAGTGTCATAACTATTTCTTATTGAACTATGCAGTTTCTATGCAATTCTTTCAGGTAGATTGAATGCCTTGTTATTTCTTTTTTTTTTAAAACTCCGACCGGATCCAATAAAATGAATAGATGGGTGTGCAAATACTAAACCGTCACATATCGCGCCTCTAATAATTAATCCAGCTGTTGCCATTCTATTTAAGAGTGACGAAGCTTGATAATTCCTGAAGCGTTTATCCTCCAAAAACATAACATTTGTATTGTTTGTCAGAAACTTTTCAAAAACTTATCGAAAGAAAAATATATACGGTATTTTAAAAAAATCATTTTGCCCTCTTTCGCTTCAAAAATAACTTTAAAAAGTATCGTGCAAACATCCGTTGCTTTAATACTGAAAATTTATAATTTTGGAAAACAATACTATGCTCAGTAGATAAACAGTTTCTACCTAAGACACAAAAATTTAAAAAAAAAACAGTAGGTTAGCATTGTGATTGGTGTTTTTTAGAGAATTATTACTGTTGCTAAATGTACACTTTTCTTCAGTTTCGAGTTCTATTTGGTATTTACTGAGCTCTTTACCAACCTGGAAGGTACTATGCTCAGAACCAACGAAAGGCATATGGTGTTAATAATCGCAATACTCTCCTGGACTGGAACAATATCTAAATCAAATACCACTATACACAGGGGGTGTGGGGGAGGTTTTGTTAAAACTCATCTTTGAATTTATCAATTTCCTTTGAAAATCAATCATTCTAGCACCCAGTGCAATATGTCTTACACCTAATTCGACTTTGTTTTAAATGTATGTATGTCTTTGTTTATTTCCTTTGGTTTTAACTGTATCAGTTCTGTCACTTAATGCACTAGTCTTTGTTTTAATCCATATTAGTTTTTACTGCATTTATTTATGTTGTAGGCTTTTCTTTTAATCAGTTAAATACTGTTAATGCGTTTCGTCTGTGTGCTTATCTCGCGAATACTACTAATTGTTAATATTAATCAGTTGTCGATAAATATATTATTTTGATTGCACTAGATTGTAAAATTCAGCGAGTGTATCATAATTTATTGTCTTGGTCGTTTTGTTTATATCTGAAAGAGAAAAAATTGAACGTTGTGTTCATATATCTACTGAAGCTGCTATTAACATTCTTTTTTTTTTTAATTCTCTATGTTTGGTGAACTCTGTTAAACCTAAATGATTCTTTTCTGCAAATCTTACAGTATCAGAACGTATATTGAAGTCCGTACTTGGCTTTCCATAGAATAATGTCTTACAATTTCTTCAATATCCATTGTTGATGGTGTACTTATTGACATCTAAAGCAACCGTTCCAAAAGCATGCTGTAGGCAACAGTAAGAAAAGTGTTTACTGCCGCACGTTAAACAGATTTAATAAAATATTATGTACCACTCGACATTTGTCTGCAAATAAAAGATGTCCTATTTATTAGCTGTAAAATGTCAAAACATCTCGGATATTGGGTTGTATGATGTTGCCTACAGCACAAATGCACAGCATGATGCAAACATAGTTTTATCTTCTTGTTGATTCAGTTTATTGTACATTGTTAACTTCAACATCGTTTGCATCTAGATGTTGAAGATCCTGGGAAGAAACAACCTGCCGTTTTTACCAAATTACAAAATACCCTAATATATCTGCATCACCTCTAGTATATGATCTTTTTTAATTTGTGTATTTTAATTTATCTTGTGATATTTCAAAACAGGAGTGTTTTTATTTTATTTATTTATGTTTAACGTTCGACTTTGATTTGTTTGAATTCTTGTAAGAGTTTTTCAACTAGGATGCCAAAATTAACTCTTCGTGGATCTTTTGCATTTTGTGAAGTAAATTTCTCTGGTATTTTGACATGATAGTCTTCTTTATGTTTGTCTCCACTATATTCTATTCATTTGCAAAGAAAGTTATAAAGTTAGACAGACATGAGTTCAAGATTCTATTAAAGGCTTGTTGTAAGTTATCGTTGAATGCTACTTCGAGTAGTAAACAATAACCTGAAATTTTACTGGGTAAAACAAAACAACGGATACCACATATATGTCATATGTGTTAGAAGAGAAAAATAAGTCAACAAAACTGATATCTTCTGCAAACCTTGTAAAAAGGCATGCGACAAAAGATAGAACAATAAAACTAGAACATACTTTCTAGAATGGTATAAAGAACACAGAGTGCACGTACATGAATGTACCAGACAAATATACTACAACAATGACAATTTATACTATAAAACAATATAAGAGAAGTAATTTTAAAAGAAAACTTAGAATCAAATATGACGTTAAAACTGCTTGATGTTCCTTGTAATGACTTTTAAATAAGGTAGCTAAACTTCACAAAACTCAGCAATGTTAATGAAGGTGATTTATATATGGATCATCTGATTTTATGTACAGACCTTCAAACGAAAATGTATCTACTTGTCAAGCACAAATATATGCCAATGAAAACAGATATAACAAACATTCTTTCGATGAAAGAGATTGAAAAGCACAGAAAAAGGTTCCATTGTACGTACCTTATAATTGAGGAGATTTTGTACAGTACTGTCATTATCGACTTTAGAGCGTGGAAAGCAGCTTCTCCTGTAATGACAACTATTGACACAATTTTGGTTTTGAGCACAAATACATTAAAAATACGAAGCAACCAATCTACATCTATTTCTTAAGCATCTTTTCAATACTTTCTATTTCTTCCACTTTGTATTGGTGTTTATGAATTACTTTCTTTGAAATGTATCAAACTTGCATACAATGTAGTTATAGACAATCCAAACTGGTATGACAAAATCCCGTTAAAGATTGCAATTCCGATTGAAGTCATGCAAACATCTTTCAGTTCGTTATGTAAACTGTCAGAGTTGTCAATTGAAAGTGATCTGTTAATTAGTGATGTCACAATCTAGAATACAACATCTGACAATGATTTGGAAATTTTAGCAGCTGTAGGATTTGCAGAGACTTTATATGTTATCTTGATTTGTTTCTCGTACATTTTACAACTCTTTTAAATATTTTACCCGTTATCACTTTGTGACTTCATTTTTCAATATCTATGCTCAATTCATGTTTGCACTCTTACAATTCCTACGAAATGAGTTTGTTGGTAATATTTATTTATTTTTTCTTTTCGATAAATATCAATTATTTTACTCGTTGTGCTTTATCTATTTAGCTAACGGTTAAATAATCGATTCCAAGCGTGCCGTTTTCCTCTGAGACACCTCGCAATTTAAGTAGCCTATAGACCACTGATGGTGGGGAAGGTTCTGAAAAAAACGGAATTTGAAAATTCGTTAGAATACAAAACCAAATATTCTATTATGAAACAGTTCAAATCTCGCGGAAAGGATGATAGATCCTTGATAGCAATTAGCACTATAACCGATAAAAGTTAAAGGATCTTGTAAGTTAAATTGGTTTGAACAAAAGCAAGACAAGAAATAATAGAATCCATCATATGCATTGGGGTAGGATAGGAAAATTCCATCCTAGGGTCAGCCTCGTGTCTGACGCAAAATTTTGATCCAGAGGGTGCAAGTTCCGACAGGGAACACTGACGCATAATGATGGATGTTTTGTCTCACATTTCTGAATGAAAAATGAGAGCCGAAGTAAAAAAATGGCGTGTTGTGAATACTGCTGTCACTTTCAAACGGCAGAACACCCATTGAAAATTTTATTAGAGGGTAAAAAGTTTGGTCTACACTGATTTATTCAGTGTAAACTTTCAATGACACCTTTTAGATTTCGAAGGATAGTGGTTGACATTGCTACAGTAATGATAATACACAGAGTCCGAATTGTGTACTGCTGATAGCTGGCGCAATGATACAAATGTGAGCATGTCATCAAATAAAGTTCACTTTTATCAATAAGATTAATCAAGAAATAGTCCTCGATTCAACTTTGCTCTAGAATTGGTTTACTCTTCAACAATAATAATGAGAATATGATTTTTTTTAAAAAATAACATTTACAACAACGGCTTTTTCGACTCGAAATGTAGTAAAGATGGCGTACATGTAGCTTGGTCGATCAGTACGAAACGGCCTTATTTTGTGGGTGGAACAGTTCAACTACTGTTCGTTTTAGTACGTAAATATGTTACTATCAATGTTTATCTTGATTTTTGTGAAAGGATATTCAAGTGTTGATTGAAATTGGGAAGTTATTTGCCACTTTGTGTACACTATGCTCGCAGTAGAAGGTCAGAATAGTCCACGAGTCGGGATGAAGGTCACTTGTGATGCAGGATAGAGCTTTCCTGCACTAGTGTTCCACATTGGAAAAAACGATCATACACATATCTTGAAACCTTTATTTCATATAAGTCACAAAGAGTAAAGAGCTATGCCAGATACTTTTTTCATGATAATTATTGCCCAAATATTTTAATACACTAAACAAAGATTGTAAGTAAGTTACTACTTATCTTTGAACAATCTTTCCCCATGTTTTACTAGATATTGGTTGCATATATTTCATTTTGGTCGATATGTACAGCAAAAGTTAGAAAGAAAAATATGTATTTTTAATTTTGTAACTCTTCTACCCTACAAAAGAGACTACTTCTCTCTCTCTCTCTCTCTCTCTCTCTCTCTCTCTCTCTCTCTCTCTCTCTCTCTCTCTCTCTCCATTTTCCCTTAAATCATCACGAAGGTCACGTACTTGTTACCAAACTCTATGTGTGCATATCCTTTATTCAAGTTTCGTAGGATTAGTGATGATTGGATCGATTTAAAATACATGGAATTTAATTTAGAATGAGCAGTAATCAGATTGATACTTCCAAACTGGATATAGTTTTTAAGTTTCTCAATCAATATTGTTTGCGTCTTTCCTCTTCGATAAATTTCAAAAAATGAAACCGATTGCTTATTTCCAGTTTATTTTATCAAAAGATGTGACTACAAAACCAGTTATTTTCTTTCAAAATAATTGTTCCATCAATGCACTTCTATAGTAATGGAATTTAGTCTCTTTCTGGGGGGAGGTCACGCACAACATCAAAGAGAAATCAGGTGAGGGGAGGTAATGCACTTGATAATTTTGGACAATCTAACTCCTTACTCTTAAATTCTGGAATTCGTTGTGAGTAAATTGCCCCGGAGGAGAAGATTTTTAATTTGCACATATGTTCTGAACAAGCATTACAAATTGCTAATTTTGGCTTTTTATCTATGTTTGCCTTGTGAAGATAACAAAGTGGAGACTAACATCCACAGTGAAAAGATTATTCACTATATTCAGCACACAAATGGAAAGAAAATGGAGGCATTAGGTAAAAACTCAAGAAGTTGTAAATTAGGAAATAGAATCTATGAGAGTTGATGTTAAAACTTATTGAAAACAGATTCAAGACCTTTAAAAAAGAGATCAGCAATTAATTAGTTGTTACAACTCTATGGTCTAAGAAAAATGTAACAGAAAGAAAGTGAAACTTACAAATCAAGTAAAAATCAACAAGCAATTTATTTCTAGATAATTAAAATAAAAATCAAAAGACACTTGCAGTAACCTGAATTAAAATCCAAATAATCCAATAATCCTAAGTGTCCTAATCACAAGTGCTAAATATAGAATGTTCCAAATGAATTACTGTAGCCTTGAATGTGCTGATATGCCAATAGTCTTTAATGTCCTGATGTGTGCTGATGTGCCAAAATGAAGTACTCCAGAATATCTTTGAATAAGTTCACATAAATCCTAAAATCATCAGTTCAAAATCCAAAACCCAAAAGTCTATGGGCACTTTTATGACTATTTTAAATAATTCCTCTCTCTGAATTTGGAATGATTTTTCACAATTGTAAATACTCTTTAAAGACTGATGGTAAGGTACAAACTGAAAAACTGTCCACTAAACATGGTATATATAAAGATAGGTCACATGACAGAATGTTCTATAATAGTATATGGTGTATGTGACTTTTGACACATAACTCTCAAGAAAATTCTGGTTTTATCTGTAAACAAAATGAACCCTGACCTCGAATGGAATAAACAACTTGTTTACCAAGAATGTCCTTGAACTAAAATGCTAAGTAAACAACCTAATTCAAGGACACTGGCTAAATAATGTCAACATTATACTTAAAATTAAGATCTCAAAAATTAAACTATAGCGAAGCGAAAATGAAGTAATTCATGAACGTAGAGTGGCTTGTTCGGCTACATGGGTGAGTGTTGGAGTGCAGAAGGACTGTGCGATTACATTGTTTGAAATTATGGTAGGCGATTTTATCTGGGGTTACAAATTCAATCTGAAGTCACGGGGTGGGGGCTTTTTATTGTTATTGTTATTATTATTGTGTTTATGTTTGTGTTTTGTGGGGTTTAACGTCATTTTTCAGCACATGACAGGCTATACATGGCGGCCAGTATATTTGGTGGAGGAAGAACCCGAGAAGAACCACTGACCCACGGGAAGCTACTGGCAAGCTTTCTCACATACCTACGTTGGTCGAGCCTACACTCAAACTCACACGGACAGGTGTGAGACGTGTAAGTTATCTGTAAAGGCGGGAGCCTTGGACCATTCGGCCACTCGGGGCCCCTTATTATTAATGTGTAAGGAGTTTGTATAGACAAAGGTTCACCTAAAGTGTACTGGAAACTGATTAGTAACCGAAAGTAATGCCCAAAATGTACACATGTGTATAAATTCCAGATCAGTGTCATGTGACGTTTATATCCAATCACATTGCAGAAAACTCAATAAATCCATAACAATTGAAATTATTTATCAGTAATTCAAAGTTTTAAGAACGCATTGAAATTGTATATGGGAATAAATAGTCCAGAAAGAAAGATGCATTATCCATGATGTAGTTATTGTATCTCTGATTAAAGTTTGAGATAAGTTAAAATGACATTATGGTTCCATCCGTATCTATGATATTTTCATAACCTTTTACCTGGATCAAAATACCATAAATCAGCTTCTAGTTTTTAACACTGTGCCTGGTTTTGATTTATTTCTTTTATATTGTTCATTTGAATAAACGTTTAATTACCTGGTTGTCTATAAAGGGACCTAAACAATATGTGTCGCAGATATTATTAGTTCTAAATAATAGATTTCAATCAAAAATGCTCATTGTAACTCATAGGAGTATGTATATCACATGTCATATACCACAATATAGTGTGACAGTCTTAAGTTACATCCGGTAATTCAGTAGTTAAGCCATTTTCACGCTTTGCTCAGTTTTGTACTTGTGCACAACCAGCACCTGAGATGAGTGAGTAGTATGTCCCTTACAAAAGCCCCTGCTTTTATTTCTAAAGTCCTTTGATTTTCAGTTATTCCACTGACATGAATTGTCATCTGCATATCTAATACAACTAGTAATTGTTGGATGTCATCTTTAGCTAATTTCAACTTCATGTAGATATACCCCAGCAGTAAAACCAGCAAAGAAGCAGATGGTCTTTCCAGTTGTAAACACGAAACTGACCATATTTTTCCACAGGTTGTTAAGGGCTATTGGTAATACTCAAATTCAGTACAGGTGGCTGGAGGATGGAAAGAAATGGCTAGAAATTATGGTAACATTGATGACATATTTCCTTCAATTAGATATTTTGTAACATTTATCAGTGAGCATGTGAAAGAAATAACTTATAATAAAAAAGAATTCCATACCTTTTTGTCCACAGACTTTGATGCAGTGTACAGCAATATGGAGTCTGTATGCACTGAAAAAGAAATGTCACTGACTCTTATGAATAATCCATTTAGTGGCAAGGAGAAGTAGATTTTGTATAAAGCTTCCAGAAATTGAACATAAGCTGTTTTTCTGCACATACTGTTTACAAATAAAATGCATTCCGTTACAGTAGTTTCGAAAAACTGGTAGGGAGACCTGTACTGGCAGTAAGCAGCATTTTATGATGAAGACAATGACCAATTGTACATGTATTTGGTAATAATAATAACAATAACACAATTTTCCGTCCTAAACATTCTGATGATCCCTTAAATGAAGAGTCTGGAATATTTGCATATTCTCTGCTAATGCCTTTCTGCACACGATGTACATATATATATATATATATATATATATATATATATATATATATATATATATATATATATATATATATATATATATATATATATATCAGGTTAAATCTTCTAGCCCACAATTGATAATTACGTTTTCTATACTGAAATAATTAATGAGTCTTGAGTTTAAATATCTAACCAGTTTCTTGGTATCCTTGCAATGGGTTCAAGACAAAATGTAAGAGTGTGGTCTGATATGTAAGGGTCTGATCTAATATGTAAGAGTGTGGTCTAATATGTAAGGGTGTGGTCTAATATTTTCCTTTGATGTTTCTTTGGTGAAAGAAAGTACCGGTATGTATAAGCCAATGAACACACTGAATATATCTATAAACCCGTCCCTTAAACACACTGAATATATCTATAAACCAATCTCTTAAACACACTGAATATATCTATAAACCAGTCCCTTAAATACACTGAATATATCTATGAACCAATCCCTTAAATACACTGAATATATCTATAAACCAGTCCCTTAAACACACTGAATATATCTATAAACCAGTCCATTAAACACGCTGAATATATGTATAAACTAGGCCCTTAAACACACTGAATATATGTATAAACCAGTCCCTTAAACACACTGAATATATGTATAAACCAATCCCTTAAACACACTGTATATATGTGCAAACCAATCCCTTAAACACACTAAATATATGTATAAACCAATCCCTTAAACACACTGAATATATCTATAAACCAGTCCCTTAAACACACTGAATATATGTATAAACCAGTCCCTTAAACACACTGAATATATGTATAAACCAATCCCTTAAACACACTGAATATATTTATAAACAAATCCCTTAAACACACTGAATATATGTATAAACCAAATAATGTACAAATAATTGTCAACTCTTTCCTTACGGCTGGCATATACGACACACCGTACAATCCGCTGCAGAAAACACATCGATACATGTCATATTCACCGTCACTAAGCATGTTGCGCTATAATTAGTTTAACATTCACAATTAGTGACAATATTATCATCCAATAGAATTAAATGAAGTACCTTCTTCTAATGTATGCAAGTGCTACTGTATCTTACCTAATCAGTTCGTAATTTTCTTAAAATGTCCCTTCTCACACACGAGCAGAAACATATACTACAACTACAATAGTTCTCATACTTACAAGCAGATCTATATATCTTCCACTTATCCATTAATATAAGGTTTATTTATTTAGTATACTTAGCTAGTGTCAAGTACTTTTCTTTATCTTTACAGGGGTATTAAGAACAAAGGACTGATAATACCAGAAGATATAAACCTCAGCGGAGTAATACTTACAGAACTACGTGCAGTGAAAGGAGCGAGGACACGAAAATAAATGTTAACAAGCAAATAAGTCACTACATAGTATGAGTTTCAATCAACGTTTAGTAATTCTATTCGCTATTAACAGTACCGACCACAACTGCACTTCTATAAGAAAAGTTTGATAGCCATCTGGTTACAGGTATGCGGTTAATATAGCTGTTAGTCATGGGACTGGTTCAACTGGAAGAAGACCAATATGGCAGCCCCCATTACATGACATCGTGATGTTTGCCACATGCATTGTACGCAAGGCTCAATGTACATGCAAAATGTAAGGCTTGTTGTATCTTGCTTAGTCTTCATGCTACTCGATAATTAAATGCAATAGCTCAATACTATCTCAATGCCGCGATCTATTGCGCGTAAAATGCATTATCAAATTGCCCATTTTAGCTGTTTTAAATATCTTTTCTGCAAAACAAAATGTGACCGCACATTTAATTGACGGTTCTTTTAGTTAATAATTTATAATTTTCGACTAATTATGTACTATACGCTATACCACACCCACCCACCCTATGAAGCCTATTCGCATTACCAATAGCCCTTAAAGCTATTTGTCAGGCTGACATCGTACGACGCGAAACCTCACCCCTCATAGAAAGCTTAAGTCTTTCAAGCACCTCCCATTTAGATACTGAACAACAACAGGCGCGAGGATCTCAATGCATTAACCATGTCAGCTGGATAAAAGAACAGGCTGCAGACAAGTCTCTACGAAGAGTTGTTTATTTTATGACTCGGAATGACCTACCAAGAGGTGAGAGTCTAAAGAAGGAAACTCCTGAGGCAAGACACTATTTTATAGAATGGTAAATTTGGACTTGTCAATAGAGTTCTTTATCGAACTTCCAATATCCAAGGAGAGACCGCCCGTCAACTTGTTTTGCCATATGCATACCCTGACCTTGCTTTGAAATGACTACATGATGATGTTGGTCATCAAGGTCGAGAGAGAGCCATGTCGCTGGTTAAGTCGAGATTACATTGACCAGGACTAGAGTCAGACGTAGAGCACAAGGTTAAACCTGTCCTCGTTGCATACGAAGGAAATCGTCAGTTCCGACTGTAGATCTGGTCACAATACATACCACCCGTCCCATTAAATTGGTCTGTCTAGCTTACCTTTCACTTTGACGTCTATGGGTGGTTATGAAAATATCCTTTGCATTGGCAGACCATTTCACAAGATATGCCTATGCAGCGCCAACTCGAAACCAGACTGCCAAAACTACTGCAAAACTTGTGTTCAAAAATTGGATCCCCAGAGAGAATACACGGTGACCAGGGAAGAAACCTTGACAGCACGCTCATAAAGGTACTAAACCTTGACAGCACGCTCATAAAGGAACTAAACCTTGACAGCTCGCTCATAAAGGTAGTACACATTGACAGCACGCTCATAAAGGTAGTAAACCTTGACAGCACGCTTATAAAGGTACTAAACAGCCTGAAGCAAGAAGATAAAAGTCGGATGGGTCAGAAATGTGAGCACAAACCGAGTGAGTCCGAATCTGTGTTTAAGTCTGACTTTTAAATTGGTGTTTCTTCTGAGGTATATATCATTCCCCAGCGTAGAAAACATAATTAGACCAAACATTTGTGGAAAAGATCCATTTAGAGCGCCCAGTATAGCAATGGTGCATCTAAGTTAACGTGTCCTTCAAGTTCCCTTTCATTCTTTTCTTCAGATACAAGGAGTGTTCAAAATGGTGCAATTTGGCTATTACATTCAAATATTTCTTCTTCTGGTGGTTTTTATCCGGAGCATGTTTCAGCAAATGACACAATCCCAATCTATTTGCCTCCGAATCAACTCAGCATTTCATTTCTCCTTACAATCCACAAAATCAGTCCATTCCTCAGCCAGTAGAACTTTATGGGCATTGGTCGATGGGAAAAGTGTCACTGAATTGTAGACATTTGGTAGCCCAAGAAGAGAGAATAGTGTCACAGAATTATAGACCTTCAGTATCCCAAGAAGAGGGAATAGTATCACAGAACTGTAGACGTATAGTAGCCCAAGAAGAAGGAATAGTATCACAGAATTGTAGACATTTAGCAGCCCAATAAGAGGGAATAGGGTATCAGAATAGACCTTTAGTATCCCAAGAAGAGAGAATAGTATCACAGAACTGTAGACGTTTAGTAGCCCAAGAAGAAGGAATAGTGTCACAGAATTGTAGACATTTAGTAGCCCAAGAAGAAGGAATAGTATCACAGAATTGTAGACATTTAGCAGCCCAATAAGAGGGAATAGGGTCCCAGAATAGACCTTTAGTAGCCCAAGAAGAGGGAATAGTTCCACAGAATTGTAGTCCTTTTGTGTGTAGCCCAAGAAGAGAGAATAGTGTCACAGAATTATAAACCATCAGTATAAGAAGAGGGAATAGAGTCACAGAATTGTAGTCCTTTTGTGTGTAGCCCAAGAAGAGAGAATAGTGTCACAGAATTACAAACCATCAGTATAAGAAGAGGGAATAGTTCCACAGAATTGTAGTCCTTTTGTGTGTAGCCCAAGAAGAGAGAATAGTGTCACAGAATTATAAACCATCAGTATAAGAAGAGGGAATAGAGTCACAGAATTGTAGTCCTTTTGTGTGTAGCCCAAGAAGAGAGAATAGTGTCACAGAATTATAAACCATCAGTATAAGAAGAGGGAATAGTTCCACAGAATTGTAGTCCTTTTGTGTGTAGCCCAAGAAGAGAGAATAGTGTCACAGAATTATAAACCATCAGTATAAGAAGAGGGAATAGAGTCACAGAATTATAAACCATCAGTATAAGAAGAGGGAATAGAGTCACAGAATTATAAACCATCAGTATAAGAAGAGGGAATAGAGTCACAGAATTATAGACCTTTACTGCCCAAGAAGAAGGAATAGTATGACAGAATTGTAGACATTTAATAGCTCAAGAAGAGAGAATATTGTCACAGAATTATAGATCTTTAGTAGACCAAGAAGAAGGAATAGTGTCACAGAATTGTGAGCATTTAGTAGCCCAAGATGAGGGAATATTCTCTCAGAATTATACGTACTCAGTAGCCCAAGAAGAGGGGAGATTGTCACAGTATTATAGACATTTAGTAGCCCAAGTGTGATTCTAAAATTATGCTGTTGTATATTAGTTTTGAATTTAAATAAATGTCTTATTTTTTCTGTTTATGTTTCAGAGAATACTTTTTTCAGGATGGTATTAATATTTTCAAAATGTTTCATTTGAACTGAACAGAGATGCCAGATTTTCAATGGTAGTATTTTACTTACTTGGCTGAATTTAACATTTTCTGCATTTCAGACATAGCTGATTTTAGTTGTATTGTTTGTTCCACTTCAAAGTAATGGTAGAAACCATTATTGTCAAAAGGGGAGATAGTACATTAATAGTTCTAAATAATAGTTGCAATTAAAAAATTCTCGCTGTAACTCACAGGTATATATATATATATATATATATATATATATATATATATATATATATATATATATATATATATATATATATATATATATATATATATATATATATATATATATGCCACATGCCATAGAGCACAATATGGTGCGACTCCCTTAGGACACATACGGTAATTCAGTAGGTGAGCCATATTAAAGGGTCGCTCATTATTTTGCACCTATGCACAATCAGCACCTGAGGCGAGTGAGTAGTATGTCATTTATAAAAGCCCCTGTTTTTATTGCTAAAGTTTTTTTCTTCAATAACACTGGTCTACAGCCAAAATGCTTCCGCAATAAATGTTGTCAAACTTTACTAATTCTGACTCACTGATAACGAAAATGATGCTTACAATTGTTGATTGGCTCTAGTTTTTAAGATATTATACTGGGTCAATATATACGACCCTTGACTTGGGAATGGGGGAGAATAAGTGAGTTATAAAGGGAAGGGATGTCAATTTAAACCAGAAATGACTAAAATACATCTTTGACTGGATCTATGAATAAATCTATGACTGGGTTTGGACAATACTTGCTTTTTAGGCAAAACAATGAATGATGCAATCTGAAGCTGGTATTGCGTCATACATGATATGAATTGCATCATGTTATTCCTAGAAGTCATGGATGATGCAATCATAACTAAGCTTACGTCACTCTGCTGAAGAAATTGCCCTATATCAGCTCTACAAATCATACAGTGTCGTACTCTCTTATTTGTCAGTGTTTGATTTTGCAAAGGGACACATTTCTGTTTAGCCAACGTGGGCAGAGATGCCTCATACTTGTGTGAACAATGCAGATAACTTCTGCTATGTTTGTGGTGAAGTGACTTGTGCATCACAAAAGCGCTGTATAACCACTATGGTTAAGAAAGCCTATCACCTTTATTTTGGCTGCAAAATTGGAGATCAGGACAAGATGTGGGCCCCACACATATGCAGCAACACTTGTGCAACAAATCTTAGCCAGTGGTTGAACAGGAAAAGGAAATCTATGCCTTTTTCAGTGCCAATGATTTGGAGGGAGCCAACAGATCATATCAGAAATTGTTACTTCTGCATGGAGCCTCCAGTTGGGAAAGGTGTGTCAAAGAAGAAAAAGTGGACTGTGCATTATCCAAACATTCCGGCAGCTATACGCCCAATACCCCACGGAGAAGGAATGCCGGTTCCTGATGCACTAGAATCATTCTCACTTGAGTCAGACGAGGAAGAGGAAGAGGATGAAGTTTCTAGTCCTGAACCATCAATGTCACATGACCCATATTTTCTCCCATCCTCCTCTTCTGAACCACACCTCATAACACAAGGTAAACTGAATGACCTTGTCAGGGATTTGGAACTACCCAAGAGTAAGGCAGAGCTGTTGGACTCCAGACTACAGCAGTGGAATCTCCTGGCAGGCGATGTTAGGGTTTCCATGTTCCGTGACCGTCAAAAGGATCTTGTCCCATTCTTCTTCATGGAAGGTGATCTGTAGCCTGCAACAACATCGATGGTGTGATGGCAACCCTCAACATCGTTCATATGATCCTGAGGAGTGGAGACTGTTCATTGATTCATCGAAGGCGAGTCTTAAAGCTGTTTTGCTGCATAATGGCAGTGTTTTGCCATCAATTCTAGTTGGTCATGCAGTCCATATGAAGGAAACCTATGAAAACATAAAACAACTTTTGAGGTGCATAAACTATGACCAACATCAGTGGCAGCTTTGTGGCGATTTCAAGGTTCTTGCTCTCTTGCTTAGTCTGCAGACTGAATACACAAAGTACTGCTGTTTTCTCTGCGAATGGGATAGTCGTGCGAGAGATTCCCACTACATCAAGAGAGATTGGCCACTCCGACAGTCATTGGAGCCTGGGATGAAAAGTGTTCAGCATCCAACATTTGTTGAATCAAGGAAGATTTTGTTACCACCCTTGCACATCAAGCTGGGTCTGATGAAGAACTTTGTCAAGGCCATGAACAAAACACAAGCAGCTTTCAAGTACCTCCGTGGAAAATCTCCAAGGTTAAGTGAAGCTAAGATAAAGGAAGGTGTCTTTGTTGGTCCTCAGATGCGTGAACTTCTTCAAGATGATGCATTTCACCGTGCACTGCGTGGCAAGGAAAAGACTGCATGGAAAGCCTTCCAGTTAGTGGCAACAAATGTTCTCGGAAACAACAAGGCAGACAGCTACAGGGAGTTGGTGGAAAACCTCATCAAGGCATACAAAAGCCTTGGTTGCAACATGTCACTAAAGATACATTGTTTTCACTCTCGTCTAGATTTTTTCAACCGAACTGCGGAGCAGTGAGCGACGAGCACGGCGAGCGATTTCACCAGGACATTGCAACACTGCAGAAATGCTATCAGGGCAAATGGAGCCCATCAATGTTTGCAGACTATTGCTTGACAGTGACAAGAGATGCTCCATTTAATGAATACAAGAGACAAGCCAAGAAGCGCCGAGCAGACACTGAATAAGGACTAAACTATGTACTTATATATACATAATAGTTTTTTTTAACTTTTGTTTCATATATTTTTTATTTATATAACCCTTTTCCTGTTTTTTAAAGTGTTACATAAACAGGACAGGCGAAATATTATCATGTAAAGCAACCAAAAACACATCAAAAGACCTAGGTTTACAATTTATGATTAAAACTCTACTATGTACACAAAATAAATAGATGTAAAATGTAAAAACTTAAATATCTTGGAAACAGTATCCAATCAGTTGTTTTAATTGTCATATTTGAATTCATCACATCAAAATCCCTAATAAATAGCACATTTTATTTCTGAAGCAGACGACTTCGAAAATATTTTAGACCAGTGTAATCCTACAGATGTTTTTTATTTCCTTTTTTTTTTTTTTCGTATCACCTACTAGATTCCACCTGTCAAATCTGACTCATTCTCTATGTTTCCATCCCTAAAAATAAATGCCATGGACCCACAACATTGTTTGTCCTAATATTTCCTGGTAGGAAAAAAATACCCGTGACATATATATAAGGCGAATAATTCTGGATGCAGTCTGGATACATTATTCCTACTGGATGCAATCATAAAGGTACATATATACAATATTTTACAGGTGTCACATGAGGGATTTCCAGCCTGCGTGTTAAACGGAAAATACCTTCTTCTACAATTGAGGTTGACCCAGATAAGGACGTATACCTATTTTGTGGGTAAAATGACTCTAAAATGTTTGTTTGTTCTTTGGGGGGGGGGGGGTAAGTTGGGGGGGGGGGTGAAACATAACATGCCGTGCTACTTACTATGCAGTTAACAGCATATATCTAAATTTAAATGTAAATTCTTTAAAGAAACAACATGATATCTAATTGTATCAGTGAAAACTCAAGAAAACGTATTAAATGACAGTGGCGGAAGGAATATAAGTTTGCATTTTTGAATACGCTGTAGGTATTTAATCGGGTACTTGTTGACTTAAAGCTTCATTTCATTGCAAAAGTCTGTAAATAAAGATAATGGTATTTTTTTATCTTCTGTGTCTCATGATGAAAACTTATGAAAAAATATTTTCCAAAAATATACACCTCATTCGTGACAAATGGGAGACTCCGAAGAACCCCTGTTCCCGTCTTGCAGACTTATTAGCATGTTAGTTATGGTGATTTCCAATATGTTGTTCTTCGAGCACGCGTATTTCGATGCCAACAGACCTACAAAAACGTTCAACAGACAACTGCCTCGTATCCCTATTGATATGCACCTGTTTGGAGAACATATTACATGAAATCATCGTCTAATTTTTAATTTTGTAGAAGTTGATAAGCGGAATAATATCGATAATTTAGCTAATCCAGGCGTTGTCAAAGCGTAGTGTAGAGCACGTGAACACTGTCTTAAGACTGGTCATATCTAATTAGAATGTGATGGTATTTCACCTATTAAATATTGATTAAGTGATATATTCTGGATAAATTTATCTGATTACGCATCTATAGACACTTTCCGTACATTTTTTGAGAATAACATGAAAAACATCATTTTATTCAATGAATAAAACCCTTCGTTCCTGTATTTCGCTACACCTCCTCAAAGATGCAAAGTTAAATTATATTTCTTTAGAGAGAGTGAAGGATATGACATACTGCATGATTAATTGATGCGGAGCACTTTATAGCCACAGTGGTTTATGAAATATTTGCCATTCGTATGCAAACTAAGTGAATTAGTCTCAAATTAGTCTCATTATACGGTTTTATGTGACCTATGGTATTTCTTCCTTATGACATCAGGCGTCTGCCGTCCGGAAATTGTCAACCAGAGACATTTATAGTACATATGTTATATATGTCTCTGCAGAAACCAAGCGAAAGGTTAGCTGGGGTTCTACGTGACGGACATATAGACGGCTGAAAAATGTTAAATAAACCAAATGAGGACATTGGCCTCATTATATTAGCTGGTAAAGCACCCGTCTTAAGTTATTGAGGTCTCAGGTGCAAACCCCTATATAACCAGCAACTTTTTCTTCGCCGTGCGAATTATTGGATTTTGTTTCTAAAAAGATACTAACTACGCCACGATATTACTCTAATTCAATTCTTTTCTCAAACCGAAATACACTAGATCGGCGAGTTACGCATCGCGAAATGATACAGCAGGATAAATACGACCATGACCGGAATTTGTTTTCGTGTACGTGAAAACTAGAGAGAGAGAGAGAGAGAGAGAGAGAGAGAGAGAGAGAGAGAGAGAGAGAGAGAGAGAGAGAGAGAGATTATAAAACCGTTGTTCACAACCATTTGGTGTCATAACATTTTCTTGGATTAATGAAGAGATTTTAATTTTTGTTAACTCATTTCTCGCGCGCTTTATACAGTGAATAATTTTGGGATGGGGTAATGTAGAAACATTCCAGAGAAGTCGTTTCCGACAGACTTCAGAGCGTGACATCTTTAAGCAAAATTTGTGTTAATGCTTGTGAGTTTATTTGTAAGGAATTTGGGATTTTTATTTTGTTATTTGTACATTTGAACGTGAACTTTTGTGTGGCCTGGCAAGATTGCAGTCTAGTTTGGTAACAGATGTTCCACCCAAAATTCGATTGTCACTTAATTTCGGCTTGCAATCAACATTCAATATTGCCCGATATCTCCCACTGATATATTTCAATATCTCATTATGAAATATATAATATCTCCCATTGATATATTTCAATATCTCATAATGAAATATATAATATCTCCCATTGATAAATTTCAATATCTCATAATGAAATATATAATATCTCCCATTGATATATTTCAATATCTCATAATGAAATATATAATATCTCCCATTGATATATTTCAATATCTCATTATGAAATATATAATAAAAGAGTATATGTATGGAGTAGCTTTTACGTCACATCAGCACAATAGTGACTATATTTTAAAGCTCTAAACATGTAGAAATAAATTGACCAAAAAGAATGTGGAGATAAACGAGTAAATACCAAGTCATAACGACCAAAGTATCTGAATGTATTTCAGAGTCATTCAACTACAACATACTGAAGTTTGTCAAATAAAATCAGTTTTTTCGTAATATGAAAAATAGAATCTTACATTTTTGCTGATTTTAAATTACATTTATTTTAATCGTGGAATAAGTTCAATCTTTTGCTTTCCATGGCTCGCTAAATATAGAAATTATTCAACTGTTTCATACATTTCATTTAAAATGGACACTCATAAAAGAGCCTTTTTATCAACAACTCTGATATTAGAGACTGAATGTTGGATGATACATCAGATAAAAATTGATTTTCTCCCTTGGTAGAGCCCTTTAGCAAGAGGTCACGTACTATAACACATGGGTGTCAAACTCATATGCTATGGCGGTCCATATTTGATATAAATAAAATAAATAATAATAATAAATAATGAGTCTGGCCGTATGTTTGACACCCCTGCTATAACACGTAAATAGCATGAATATTACACCGTCCAATAGGTTTGTAGTTTCTGACATCGAATTAATTTTTACTAAACTTTGCAACTATCCTACTTACCCATCAATAACTTCCACCAAACATGCGAACAGTTAGGACTCCAGCTCTGCATCATACAATACACAGGATATCATATTATATGAAAATAATAGTGTAGACCATGCTCTACCTGTATGTTATACCAGGGCAAATCTGTGTCTATACTGTTATGATTTGGGAGTGTCTTATACACTAGTACATACGGTATTTGACCGCATTGTCTTTTCCGCATGTCACAGCTAATCAATCGATAAGGCCACAATTAATGCACACGGTGTTTCATAACGGGATTTGCATATCGCTATAAATAGTACCCCAACACACATTCTCGACATAGGAACGCATCAGTGGCTCGTAAATGATCATGGTTTATTTTTCTCACACGGCCACTGAACGTAAGTTGCATTGCATATTGACATAGAGCTCTCGGTAGAAAAGAAGCGAAATCACGAAAAATGCAGTATTTGTCTACAAATAAATGGGGTCTAAGAATCCCTCTCCAATTCTGACCTGAGGTAAGAAATTTTTAATTTTCATCATTTTGCCATATTCTATCTAACTATATATCTATCAATCTAATAGTCATATGGTAAAACGTCGGTATCAGGATACCGATTATCCAGATTATTCGCTCTTACTACGCCTATTGTTTTTTTTTTTTTTTTTTGTTTTGTTTTTGTTTTTTTTTGTTTTTTTTTTTACTTATTACAATGTACACGTATCTGTAAATAAAAATAATTTGCCCATAATGATGATAACATAGAATAAAAGGAATTGAAATCAGAAAGTCACTGTTATATTTGCAACGCTATTATGAACAACTAAATTATATTTTAAGTGGAAATAAATATAAATAGAAAAGAGGGACGGAAGGAGTGATAGAAAGAGAGAAAGTGTATTCTTACACCCGATTGTCGCTAAGTGGGTGTTGCTATGATCATATTGTACATATGTACATACCGGCACAGGTGCAAGTAAAATCCATTTCAACCAAGTTTATCTTGATCAAAGCCATCTATTACCAGCATGAATAGTAGACAGTAGCTCTCCAATATATGTCAAGTATTATTAGCCTCTTAATGCCTTTGTTGTTCTCCTTTTAAACATGTCCAATGCTTTTTAAACATGTCCAATGCTTTTTAAACATGTCCAATGCTTTTTAAACATGTCCAATGCTTTTTAATCATATCCAATGCTGTCCAATGCCTTTTAAACATGTCCAATGCTTTTTAAACATGTCTAATGCTGTCCAATACCTATTCAACATGTCCAATGCCTTTTCAACATGTCCAATGCCTTTTAAACATGTCCAATGCCTTTTAATCATATCCAATGCTGTCCAATGCCTTTTCAACATGCCCAATGCCTTTTAAACATGTTCAATGCCTTTTAAACATGTCCAATGCCTACAAAACGTTAACATTTACTTAAATATTAATGCAAATCACTAACGCACTTGAGAAATTCTACAGAAGCCAGAGGAATACATGTACATGGTTTAACAAATGACATGTACACATCACACACCATAAAAGGGTTTATTACGGGCGACGCGACAGAGATGACTTATTTTTGACTGAGACACTTTCCAAGTTTCTTTTCTCAAGCATAACTCAGTCGACAATAGTCTTTCACTGAACTTATACAAATGATTCCATAAAAGTATTGTAATGACTTTGACGTGGTTCTATTTCGCCTAGCTGACTTTTTAGCGTGTGACTGAGTTCTTCGCCATTTTCAGGCGACTTCCCTCTTTTTATGATGTAACACTCCATTGAAAATTTGTCACATGGAATTTTGAAGAAAAGCCAAGAGGTTTTCCCATTGAATGCCGAAGCTGAAAATAATTCAGACATAAAGCGAAGTTGAATTTTTCGCACGTAACTGTTGTTACGGTCCAAGTAAAACAAATGTTTCCAATAAAAGAAAACAGGAGTTTGACCTATCTTTTAAAATTGTGAATACTCGTTACCCATCCAAGTAATGATACAGACTGTTTTACTGGTAGGCAATCTTATTCATGAATTATCGGTCTCTTTTGAACCGTTAAGACGTCTTGTGGGAACTTGAATTGATATGAATCAAGCAACGAGGACACATGTTAATCACTTTAGTCTAAGAAGTTGTTACATTTAATCGGAATCGGACATTTTAATATCAATCGCTCATGTAGTAGTGTTCTTTCGTGCGATTACCATCTCCCAATTTGCCTTGTTATCGTAGCTATTTGATCCCTTCTTGACACAACCGCGTAAAACACCGTTACCGATATCGATACTTTCATTATATCTCACTTTGCATATGTAGTAGTGATTCCCCTTACCATCCGTGACGTAAAATGATAACTCAGTTAAACTAATGCGGAAAAACCACATACGCATCGCTTATTTTACTAACATTTGAACAAATTTTATTTATATTAAAGTACACGTACTTTCAGTAATTTCTCCGTTTTAAAATTTGATTTTTATTTAATCTTGATTACTGACACCGAGATTTTATTTTAATCTAAAAGAAGGGAGAAGTAACAATACAATGCATGTACTTCATTTATCCTTTTTTGATATGGATATATTATTTTAGTCAACTTAGGCTCTTGAAACATTTTCTTCTGAGATATGGGGACAATTCACTGTTGCATTCTCTATCTAATAAAAAAATGTGTAGTCCTTTGAGTCACTCTTTATAAATGTTAGCATAAATCTGATTTATCTACTTGGACTTTTTGCATCGAATTTTTCGATCTTCTTCAAAACTTGATCTAAGGCGTGCAAAGTGAAACGAAGAATTGGTCTGTTGATGTACAGGGAATGCGTCAACGTAGAATAGACCTAGTTTTAAACATCGTAGAATAGACCTAGTTTTAAACATCGTAGAATAAAGTATTAAGTTTTAAAAGTCTATATAGTTACATTGGTTTGAAAATTTATCCATTTTCAATGTTGGAAGATATTTTCTAAACCTAGATTTGATAACATTGAATTTCGATCTTGATCTAATAAGAAAAGCCAACATACTTATATGCATATTTCTGATATTTTTATAAGATTTTTAATTATTTATTATTTAAATGTTAGGATAGATGCAATAGTTGTATTCGCTTTTAATGTAACACTAATTTTTATTCCATATTATTCTGAGATCAATTTTCGATCATGTTGATTTAATAAAGACGTTTCACATAACTATATTCCTTATACTAATAAAATACATGTAGTTTCTTTGATTAATTTTAATGCAACAATTAAATGTCAACCCCAATTTCTGGCATCATTTTTAACTTTGATTTATGAAGTTATAATTTTAAAGAAAAACGTTTTCCCATATGCAGAAAGTTTTCATAAAGAGAGTTCCCTTCACAATAGACCATGTTTATTCCTCTCAGGTCACGAACGTGACAAATGAGGACTACAAAGTAAATCATATATATATATATATATATATATATATATATATATATATATATATATATATATATATATATATATATATATATATATTTGTGTGTGTGTGTGTGTGTGTAACATTGATATCGCATTTTTACAGGGGACTAATGATATAGTTAGTAAAGAAGGTGTTCTAGACAATGAAGTCAAATGATTTGTTGCTACATTGTTCAACTAATAATCACGGCTTTGAATATCACACCTAATTTGTCATAGTTTACATATTAGTCAAAGCATTGTTGTATTAGATTTTAATTGTTATATAAATCAAAATATAAGCATATCAGAAATATGACATTATACACACGATGATTACAATATTTGATGTCGTTCGATTTCACTTTAAGTGTAAGTGGTTGTCTTCCAGTTTCTCCATACAGCATGTATAATGGAGTATTCTTTTTGCATTTTAAAACGCATCTTAGAAAATCTGTATGAATTTTCTCAATGACTTTGCAATTTTCAAAGCCCCAAATTGTTTTATCCGTATAGTAAAATAGGTACTATGGTACTATAGAGTAGTCTTAGCTAGCAATTATAGGTATAGGTAGATTTAAAATTCGATGTATGCTTTTTTAATAAGAATAGTGATACCTTGGCTTTTGATATTGTTTGCTTAATATCTTTGAGAAATCTATCTGTCTTACTCAGAAAATTCCCAATATAAAGGTATTCATTTAACCTCTTCAAGGATCGTACCTTTATATGTAAAGTCAAACTGTTTATTAAAATCTTCGCTGAAATGTGATACTTTTGTGTCGTTCGCGTTTACTTTGAATTTCCAATCATTGCAATAATTACTAAAAGTATTTATCAAATATTGAAGATTTGTGGGGCTCTCTGCGAGGAGAACTGTACCATCAACATAAAAAAGTACAAATAATTTGAAATATTGAGTGATTTCACCATCTGAGATTTTTAATTTGATGCAATTGCTATGTTTCAATTCAAGATATTTTCAAGATCATTTTATTAGATAGCAAACAATAATATTGATATATTTTCACCCCGGGGAGCTCCTTTCATGCAGAAAACAAACCTAGATACATTTTCAGTGACGGTGATACTTGAATTAGTGTATTTATACATGTGATATATTTATCATTAAAGAATTTCCGTGAAACGCCGCTTTTTAAAACATTTTCTCATAAGCCTATTTTCCATTTATCAAAAGCTTTCTTAAAATCAACGAATAGATAATATAATTTCTTGAAAGGATAGCATGTCACTCTAATAAAATACAGTAATCATCTTATTGTCAAAGTTTGGTTATGAAAATCGAACCTAGTAATGGCAATTTAGAATTGTAATCTACCTAGTAATGGCAACTTAGAATTGTAATCTATCTCGAGCCTTATATTTGCACGGCTTCAGCTTGATGATTGCCTTGTCAAAAGTGGCGCTTGATAGTTTTGATTGAAAAGGAAACAAGGGTGATTATCTCACACATCCTAATAAGAATAGGATTTTGAACATATTTCTTGATTCTAACAAAACCCCTACATTTGTATTTTTACCCCGTATTTGTATCGTATTATGAAAGAGCATTAATGAATATATGTTCCGTATCTTTTTCTCACTAACAACCTCAGAATTATTGATATATTTTGGTAAGATAAAGACGTCTAAAGGTATCTGAGGGAATGTCTCCGCCGTCCCTGACCTTCCCCCTTCCCACCACCACCAATCCATTCCTTTCAGTCAGACTTTGCCGTTTTCCTTTCCATGTTTTATTTTATCATTTGGAAAACATCTAGTTCTTCCTTTCCGACTCCGGCTTCTCTTCCACTGCCTTTCCTGACGAATTTCCTCGCTCATCAGGATATCTCCAGTCTAGTACATTGTTAGTAGTTTTATTGACCCGCACGAATGTTGAAGGGGCATAAAGTAACACCATTGTCTGTCTGTCCATATACTAATCTGCCCCTCACCCTTTGCTTAAGTTTTGCGTTTACGCCAGTTCTCAGTCATTGTTTATTCCAGAGACATGCATCTTGGTATGCAGATATATGTTGTTGAGCATAATGCCCCTACAAAAAAATCGGGTCACTGTGAACTACATTTTTGATCGTGTAGGGCTTCCATTAAGTTTTGCCTTTAGGTCAGCTTCAGAGGCATCAATGACCATATGTGCATACATCTTGGTATATAGATGCGTCTTAGTGAGTAGAAATCCACCTTATGAAAATTGTGTCACTGTGACCTATATTTCACGCCTAATTGTATCTGATTATCCCCACGACTTTTACAAAAGCATCGGAATACTGTGATACCCTCTGTCTGTCTGCTCTTCCCTCTCTCTGTCTGTCCAGAAATACATCACATAAACCATCAGGTGTAGTTTTTGCAAAACTTGGTAAACATCTGCATGACGTTTGTCATTCTTTGCTCTCGCCTCTGAGCTTCTTCAAAATGGGTCAAAGGTGAAATATATCAACTTTTGCAGTTACAATGACATTTTCAAACATTTTCTAACCAATTATTAGATATGCAATCATACTATCATATAAGTGACAGATTTTGCATTATGTCCTCCAGGACACTATGAGGGTGTTTGGGGTGAGTTGCAAGGATAGGGGTTTTGAAATATGCAGTAAAATGGCGTAGAGATGTTTAATGGCAAGCCAATGCAGTCGATCTAGTTACGTTTTGCGTTTAGATCAGTTTCTAGTGTATATTTGACTACAGAGTTGTGCATAGAACGGGGAAGGGCCAATTCGTTTTCTGTGAACACATTTTTATGTTCTTCGTACTATAATAATTACGCTAGATTCACATCGCAAACAGTGTTTTCCCATCTCATGCTGAACTTTAATGAATTTGCAAGTGCGGTTGTGTTGTGAGCAAGTTTTATTAGCAATTTACAATGATAGTTTTATTCATTTATTTTCTTCAAAAATCTATTTATGAATGGGGAAAACTTTTTTTACTCCAGAAATATATCCTAGATTATTTATGGGCAAAATCGCAAATATTATTTCAGAAATCGTTTTATGGAGTACACAATCTTGTACCGTTTCGTATGTATTGGTACTGATTCCAAAGGCTTGTGATAATTGACTAGCGTACTCACCTGACCACTTAGTTGTAGAATATATCTCAATTCCCTACTATTTTATTTGAAATGGCAATAATAAGTATGGTGCTGCTCTTTAATTCAGATTCAAAGAAGGATGGATCTCAAAGACGCTATCGCCATCGTCGGCATCGGAGGTATGTTCCCTGGTGCCAAAAACATAGACGAGTTTTGGCGCTTGCTGAAAAATGGAGAGAACCACGTCAAAGAAATTCCCAAACATAGATGGAACAACGACGCTTACTTCGACCCTGACCCAAACGCTGGAGGAAAACTTTACACCACTCGTGCTGGTCTCATTGACAGGTACATTATTTATTTATTTATTTATTTAGTTAGTTAGTTAGTCCATAAATGTTGCACAAGCTTCGACGCCATTACTAACCGAGGCTTCAACGATATGAATAGTATATAACATTGTCCGTTTTGTGAAGACACTTGCGAGACCTATTAAGTGTTTATATAGTATATCACTTACAGATATTATTTAAGTGTTTATATAGTATATCACTTACAGATATTATTTAAGTGTTTATATAGTATATCACTAACAGATATTATTTAAGTGTTTATATAGTATATCACTTACAGATATTATTTAAGTGTCACTTCAATTTCAAAAACTGAGAACCGATGTAAGTTGTGTCCTACAAATTGTGCATCGTGTCTTACTCCAATATAAAACTAAAACTAAAAGCAATAATAAAAACCCAAACAAAATATTGATCTTTGGTAACATTATATAATTCTGACCTTTGTTGAGATTTCTTTAAATTTTATGAACTAGTAAATTTCATATTAACGCGAATTAGACATAAAATGATTGGCTTACTGATTCATAAAACTTGTTATCACATGACTACTGACATATTTATATATATGTAATACGTGTAATAAACACTTCGTGACGTCACACATAACGTCATAACGTCATGCAAAGAAGAGGTGCAATGACCGTGGCTGTATTTATTTCAAAGTAAATCTGAACACCGCGCAGTAATACACACTACTTTACTGCTATGGGGGTGAAGACGTACATGGGGTGATTCTCATTCAACACGGAACGAAACTTAGTTTGTTAAAGAGGATGGAATGTCACGTAGCCAAAGAAACACAACGAAATATTAATATGAGGGAACAATGATGCAACATATCAGTGAAAATTGTAGATACCAATGATGAGCCGGAAAAATCCAGTTCAAGGTTATCGTTGCGATTGTCTCAATGTTGCTATAATGTTGGAGGGTAAATTTGAAAGCGAAGTGTGCGTCAATTGTTGCCAAGGTATGGTGGTCCATAGAGCCTGAATAACACCTCACAAAAGGATATAGATTCATTTTGGAGTCTCTAGTGTTTCATTAAATTCCAAGTAGACGATTCAACAATGCGATTCAGAGTAGATAAGAATACACTGTTTACGTACTTATTTTTATTTATTTATTTATTTTGCTTATTACTTTACATAAACGTAAGAAAATACTCCTTAAAAGGACGAAAATGTATGAGTACCATGAAGTCTACAATATTTTCGTAACTCTTCCCAGCAATCGCTATCATTCATTGATTGTTTGCATCTATCGATGATTATATTGACTGTAGGTATGGCATTAGTCATTTTTTAAATAAAAATTTCTTAAATTTCCACACGATAAATGTTCATTTAATAACCTAACGCAAATCCCCTACGATATAATCTCCACGTTAGTGAGTTTTTTATTCTGTTATGTTACCTTTACATATGTATCAGAAATAAGTACCTTAAGTACGGGTAACATTTTAAAACGCATTCATCTGTAAACTATAAAAGAAATTTTATTTTTGTTACATATATGCTTTTTAGGAATAGATGATAAAAGATATAAGTTTAAAATAGAAACCTGCACATTTGATGTTGAAACAAACTTGCCATAGAAGTTTACATGACGCACCACTCACCTGATTTGACCTTCGCAATTAGCCCTTTGAAAAATAGACAATTTACTAAGTCCCTGTGTAATATTTCACTAGGTTGATATGGAGGCTAAAAATAAAGACAAAAATGTTAAAGCAATCGATCATATGATTGAATGTAAAACTTTAATTGTAGAATCGGTAGCATTACGGCTGTGATTTCTTTAATTGTAGAATTGGTAACATTACGGCTGCGGTTTTTGTTTGTGAAATGGAAAGGACATACTAATAATGATGAGGGAAAGAATCAAGAAGACAATGCTTTTTTTTAGATATTTATTTTTGTACATGTTACTGCCATTATTCGTCAAAATTGCAATACTTTTTACAAATAGAATTAATAATAATAATAATAATAATAATAATAATAATAATAATAATAATAATAACAACTACAACAAGAGCAACAACAATAAGAAATTCTCAGTAATATGGTTCAAAAATGTAGAATAAATGTAAAACTTGCGCTGTTCGAAAAATGAACATACTTTTGAGCAGAGAGTTGCTTTTTATATTAATTTGCTTTCGTTTAAGTTGCTGGTGTTGTTCGGGATTTTCAAATATCGATCAATGTGGTATAGATGAAATGAATTGGACTTTTTCTCTATTTTGAATGTGACAATTTAATCAAATGTAATCAAATACACAATTGTTTATTTTTTATTTTTTATTTATTTATTTTTTAATTTGTATCTTCTCTGTGCAAATTTTCCTTTTGTGTTCTATGCTCGGACGACTAAAGTGTCCCAACAATGTCGATTTAGACATGGTACGTGTTGACCTGTCAGTTGATTTATCCATATAATTGAGGCATGGTACTTGTTGGCCGGTCAGTTATTTTAGCCATATGATTTAGGCATGGTATGAGTTGACCGGTCAGTTGATTTAGGAGGCGCACTACAGATATTATGAGAGAGTGACAGGTGTAAGGTGAAATTGTTTGAATTTGAAACATACACAATGAAGAGAATGTTGGCATACATCTATGCTATTTTCGTGTAATGCGGCTGAAATTTCTTTACATATTGTACTTGTGGAAATTGTACATGTTCTAAGCACATAGCTGACACAAATGGCCACTCCCATGTGCTCGAAAAATTAGCCGGAATTAGTCCAAAGTACACTATTTTTAGCAGTTACTTAAATAGGAAGTAGGCAATACCAGCTTATGAAAGTACAAGGAATGAATTACAAAATATCTTAAAAGTAAAAAAGTTATCGGCTCTCTTTTTACAATTTACCTTTGAAGTCCAGGAAGTGAAAATGACCAAGCGGAGCTAGCAGTTTTTTGATAGGTGCGCATCTGAAGTAAAACCAAGATGTATACCCTATAACCCAAATTGCACCCATCAATCATACACCAAAAAGAAAGAGAATTTAAAGTTATTTTAATAATACCTAAAATATACAAGGTCTTTTTTAAATAGCCAGGATAACCAGTGAGGAAAACCTGGGAAATTCTTTTTCTTTAAAAATCTAACCCTATGCAAAATACGAAACTGTAGAGCGCCACCTTATCCATATAATTTAGGCATGGTACCTGTTGACTGGTCAGTGGATTTATCCATATGATTGAGGCATGGTATGTGTTGATCGGTCAGTTGATTTATCCATATGATTTCGGCATGGTACGTGTTGACCGGTATGTTAATATATCCATATAATTGAGGCATGGTACGTATTAATTTGTCAGTTGTCTTATCCATATGACTGAGGCATGGTATGTGTTGACCGGTCAGTGATTTATCAATCACTTGAAGTATTAACATAATTGGTTGTTTTCGGAGCACTTCTTTTGAACTTTTGTTCAATATGAAAAGAAACAGATACAGTTTTTGTTTTGAAGACACTGTGTTCTTTATTCAAGTTTTGCAATATTATTTAGGTTTGCTCACACAATATCAAATGCACCGTCGCATGCCACGGGTGATAATCCGTTATGCTACTTTATCACCCGTGGCTGCCTATGCGGAGATTTTCTCAGATATGAATATGCATAAACATGATTAACCAATCACTGTGAGCGCGATTAGAGTCTTCTCGCCATTGTGACCCAACATGACCTTTCACGCTGTTTAAATTGGCCAATCAAAGTTTCAGTTTCAAACACGATCTATAAAACGGGCACTTTCATTTATGTGTTGGGGATTGTTACATTCTTTTGTTGATGACGTATTTTTATTTTTCCGAACTCCGGAAAAACAAGGAAAATTTTCGCACAGGCAGCTACGGGTGGTAAAGAAATGTAGCAGATTGTCTCTCTTGTCTTTTGACATGTATCAGCTGCTGTGTATTATCAACATGTTATGTATTGGACATGTCGATTTTTATCAGCCAACGTACATTAGACCGAAAAATTATCAGAACTTAGACCTTTATTAGTGATAACAAGGTAATTATGAAATTAATCTTCCAAATAGTGCCAAGCGTCAGTGCATACAACTGTGTAAGTGACCACCAACGGAATCTGCGAGTGTTCTATGAAGCAATAATTGGCATGTGCCAAAGTAAACTGTCGTGTTTTTATCCGAGTTTACGCAAATCAAACTTCGAACAGCATGGACTTCAATCTGCCGTCCAATATGCGCTATTAGATCAATGACTCCCCTGAGCACTAAAATCATAAGTACAGCGAACAATATTGACCAGATATTACCGACACATTTACCTTGGTGGATGCTGTTTACAAATGAGTGGGTATTATACACGGGTGAACAAGGTATTTAAACATTTACACCCTGCATGCCAGCATACAAATTCTAATGAAGAACGATACATTTTAAAGTAAGTTATTTAGATTTTGACCTGATGTGTTTTGGTTTGTAGTGTTGTAAAATTTTATTTTGACATACGTATCCATTCCCTCCCAGACATGATGAGTGGGATAACAAGTTGTTCGGCATCAGTGACGCTGAGTCAGAGAGGATTGACCTCCAGCAGCGGTACACTTTAGAGTGCGTCCACATGGCATTGGAAGATGGAGGTATCACCAGAAAGGAAATGAGCGGTTCTAAGACGGGCGTGTTCATAGGTAAGCTGGTACCAATAAAATTGTTGTCAGATCAGGTTCAAAAGTATGTTTTACTACTTCTATATTATGATCCTGTAGATTACAAGAGTCCAAGTGACGAGGAATAAATAGATTTAGAAGACATCTGAGTGTTTTTTATATTTGCGTATAATTTTCCAGCTTTACCTTTCTTAACACCATATAGCCACAATTGTGCTGAGTTGCTGTCAAATGCAGACACATGCATATTAATGCATCATGGTTGTCATGGTGTCTCCTTTACGGTTACGTTTATCCTAAAATATGAGAAATGGTATTGGGCGTTATTTTTCATTGACAATCTCGTAATTTAAGCTGTTTCTGTGTGTCAAATAGAATAAATTTTTCATTATCAAAGGCTAATTGAATTTTGGAAAAGTTTCTTCATATTTCTCTATATAAGTCACTCTATTCTTTATTAGTATAACTATTATTTTCATTTAATCCTGTTTTCCGCTAAAATGATGAAAGTCTAAAAGGGTTCTCTCCCTCTCTCTCACTCTCTCTCTCTCTCTCTCTCTCTCTCTCTCTCTCTCTTAGAAAAAATGCTAAGAGACAGAAGTGATTGTCACTATATATCAATATATTATATAAAAAATTAAGTAGTTAGTCGCACCATACCGTCTACGTGAGCTCTAGTCGCGTCTCGACCAACGTGGGCATTTGAGAAAGCTTGCCAGTAGCTTCCTGGGGCCGATGATTCTTCCCAGAGTCTTCCCGTGTTCTTGATCCACCAGATATACTGGCCGCCATGTATATCCTATCATGTGCTGAAAAATGGCGTTAAATCCCACAAAAGAAAACAAAATCAGTTGTATAACAAGAACGTGATTTAAAGATGCAGACGTGGAAGATATTGGGGATAAATGAAAATCTGAATTAAGGGATAAATGGATGCGTTAAATGTACAAATTCAATTTATTTCTTTTAAAGAAAATCAACGGAACAATAAGATGCCATATCTAGTAATAATGTACATATATTATTCACACTTTACTCTGTTATAACATGTCACTGATGAAAATAATTCTAGTTATCAAATTAATAAGAAATAACATGAACAGTGACAAGAGACTTTTGGGTTTGTACTTAGTTTTGATGTCTAAATTAATCTAAACTTACAAATTATCATTTCGTTCTGTAATAAGGCTGTATGAACGACGATTATAAGATGGCGCTGTACGACGATTTCAAGGTTGGCATGAACCCAGACAGAGAGAAAGATGCCAATTACAGTGTGACCGGCACTTCCACGAGCATCATATCGGCCCGGGTCTCATACGTGTACAATTTACTCGGCCCCAGCATGACAATCGATACTGCCTGTTCGTCCTCACTTGTCGCCATACATCTTGGGTGCCAGTCTATAAGATTAGGTAGGAATTTAAAATGATTATATACACTAAGCCATAAAATGAATGTGTAAAGTGCATTTTACTGGATTTTCCACAAAGGTTTGACAATTTTCCTGTGCAACACATATATTGCTGAATTCATAAGTTTAAGATAACTCTCCAGTGTAAATCGTTATTCCTTCAAATGACATAATTTGCCTGCGCAAGTTCGTGAAAATGTATATGTACATATTTATATTTATCTGATTTTCATATGTTCGGCCGTTTCTCTCCATTCATGGTTTACGTTATATCTTTCCTTATGTATGCCGGCTTTCTTCTGAGTGTAGTGTAAATTAGATACATGCTTCAAAAGAGAACTTGTATTTGTTCTTTACTAATGATAAAGCATTTGGGTTTTATATATTTACAAAATCTACATAATGCTCAACACATGGATATTAATGACAGGTCCAAAGACGTTTGTGTTGTCCATATGTGTTTTTTGTCCATGCTTAGAAATGAAAATATATTTTCTATAAAACGTTTATAGACCATGATGACTTGATACCTTCCTGACAATGATAAAGGCTTGAAGGTTATATCTTCAACATAGTAAATGTAGTTCGATTTGTCTAATTATAATGATTATTTTCATTTGACAGTAGTGACCAATTCTGTCAAAATCGAATTTACGTAACATACTAATTTATGTATGTATTTATTTTTCTTTTGAACGATAGATGAAAACGAAATGGCAATATGCGCGGGAGTTAGTAGCATCCTGTACCCTGAGACTTTCTTAGCCCTTTGCAGAGCCCGGATGATGTCCGTGAAAGGACAGTGTCACGCGTTTTCTGACATGGCGGACGGATACGCCAGAGGAGAGGGATGCGGAGTTATACTTTTACAGAAGTTGGAAACCGTAAGTTTTTATTTTGACCTCAAATATGAGTCTCGCCAAGATCTTACGATCAAGACTTACTCTCGTATCCACTACCTATCCATCCCCACCCCCGCCCCCATCACCACTACCACTACCTTAATTTACCCCATAATTTGATAGTGTGACTGAAAAACATTCTAAATAATCTTATTTCACCAGTAGACGCACAAGAATTTATGTCCATTGATATTTTCCTGTGACTTAAAACAACTTGAACTGTGACCCTATCTAGCACTGGGAGACAAGTAATCCTACCTATATGTTACCTCGTTATTTATATAAGACCAAATTATGTACTGTCAAGAGAATGCTTTCGTCCATAAAAGGGTAATAATTACCTGTTGATTTTAAACGAAAAATATCACTCAGACAGAAATAATGACCACTGTTAGAGAAAACTCCCGACTTCATCCACTAGTTTGTTGACAATTTATCATATATATTACACAAGAGAGTTGAATAATTATATATTTTCAAACGATTTACATTATGAAAGCCAATCCTCCATATTTTCGCTTTTAACATTTCTATAATTAGTTCCGATCTGAATACTAGTATAGGATTTTTTTTAGAGTCTTTACAAATTTAACCTGTAGAGTTTGCGTTTAATACTTACTGCTGTATAATATTCAGATAAATCCACTGACATAGTAGTAATAAAGTTGTTTCGAATGTCCAGGCTCTCCAGAAGAAGAGAAAGATATGGGCGGTTATTACAACTGGATGTAATCAGGACGGCGCCACAGTGCATCCCATCACAGCTCCTTCAAGCCAACAGCAACTGGAACTTCTGAAAACTGTATATGAAAGGCACAACATTGACAAGTCAAAGATGCAATACATTGAGGCTCATGGTAAGTCTGTTTTGGCTTACTAAAGTACCACTAAATACTAAGTACTTTCTCTCCATTCCACGCACGACTGATTCTTGAAATTCCGTGAGAGAATCTTCTTACTAATTAGTTTATGTCATTCCAAATAATAAAAAGACAAATTGTAATGTAATCAAAGTCTTCATGGCATTAATATATTCTCTTGAGCTTCCTTTATGCAATCTCACATCGCATGTGATCAGCTTCCAGTGTGGTCTTATATGTGAATGTACAATTTACAAGTAAAGATACCATGTATGTGATGGAAACTAAGTATTTTCTCGATTCAGTCTGACATATTTTACTTCTCTGCATTCAATAATCAGGTCACGTTTGCTTTCAATTTGCTTCGTATGATGCAATGCATCTCATACAGACCTTCGTGAGATAGAATCTGAGTTACTTACGTTAAAAGACCATCTTATACAGCCCTCGTGAGACCAAATCTCAATGAGTTACTTACGTTAAAAGACATTTTAAATGTACACTGCATCTGGTAAAAGTTTTAAAGTGCTAAATCTCGTATACGCGATATGGATCCATGGAGATATTATTCTTAGTATCTTTAAATTTCAAATATACATGTAATTTTATTTCATCCCACTTCCCTTTGCCTATCACCAGGTAAAATATGGGTTGATTCTATCACCATCTTCAACAAACTATGAGTGTTACTAAAGCTTTGTAATTTTAATACTCCAATTAAAATGCGTTTCCCTTTTATGCTACACTATATTCAACAATATTTACTTCTTGTGTGCATTGTGCACACAAGGCAGACCATTTTGTATTCCTTTACATCCAAAGTAGATACTGCATTAAACTCTCATTCAAAGAAAGCTTTCAATAATTAACATCATTTCCTCTTCAGGAACAGGAACTCAGGTCGGAGACCCCATAGAAGCCAACGTACTAGGCGCCTTCTTCACCGGCGAGAAAAGAAGGAATGCTAAAATACCAATGGGCTCCGTGAAAAGCAATATTGGTCACCTTGAATCCAGTGCAGGGGCAGCAGGACTGATCAAGGTACTTCTTATGATGAAGCACGGTTTGATTGTTCGATCATTACATATCGATCCGAAGAAGAAGAATTTCAACCCCAAAATTGATTTTGATCGGTATGACATCCGAGTTGCTCTTGAGAATGAAGCATGGGAGCCAAACGAAGAAGAGAGGAGAGTTGCATGCGTAAATTCGTTTGGATTTGGTGGAACGAATAGTCACGCAGTTATTCAGCAGATTCAAGTCTCAAAAGGCAGGATTAACCAAATTAAGCCTGTCACTGGACCACACTTGATTTGTGTCTCCGCAGCAGATCGCGTTTCTCTCCGTGGTTGTCTTGAGCATATGAAATCATGCTTTGAGAAGGAAGAAGACTATGATCTGGCCGATGTGTCGTTCACTTCAACGAGTAGAAGAGACCACTTTGAATACAGAGTTTCATTTTTGGCTACGATGAACATAGATGTGGTTACAGAATGTGACAATATACTAAATACAGTCGACAGAAAGAAACCTGCCCGTGCCCAGACAATGAGGTTTGTTTTCGTTTTTTGTGGAGTGGGCACAACGTGGACTGGCATGTGTAAAGAAATGCTATCATATGAAGATGTATTCCGAGATGCAGTGACAGATGTAGACAAACTTCTGACCCCATTGACGACATGGTCTATATTCGAGAAGTTGGAGACATCGGCCGACCTAAGTGATTCCTTTTTATCCCATTTAGCTATCTTTACTTGTCAGATTGGACTGTATCATCTATGGAAATCATGGGGAATTAGACCGAATGCCGTTGTTGGCCAGTCAGTGGGGGAAGTAGCAGCTGCATATGCGTCAGGAGCTATTGACCTCGCAGATGCTGTGAAAGTAATTTACCACAGATCAAGAATTCTTGCCGCTAGAACAGGAGGTAAAATGATGGTAGTCAGCAATGTTAATGTTGAGGTCATCAAAGATATGTGTGCCAAGGATGCAGGAAATGTTAATATTGCTGTATACAGCAGCCCGAAAGCCTGTACGATAGCTGGCGATGCAGACGCAATCGAAAGAATCAAAGAACGCCTCAAAGATGAATACAAGACAGAAAATGTGTTTCTTAAAGTACTCGATGTAATCTGTGCCTATCACAGTCAACATGTTGACAGTTGCCAATGTGAAATACAAGAAAACCTGAAAGAATTGCACAGTGGATCTCCGTCTGTCGAGCACTATTCGACGGTTCTTGGAAAACAAATATTTGACAACAGCCTTTCAACGGGAGCCTATTGGGCTAAAAATGTGCGCTATCCTGTACAATTTAGTCAAGCAATTGAAAAATCTTCAAGAGCAGACTGTCTCAATGTATTCATCGAACTTGGTCCTAGACCTGTACTTCATGGACACATTAAGAATATTCTTCCTACTACAGATACACTCAGTCTTAGCTCAATGAAAGACAAAGATGAGAGACGCACTATTCTCACGTCGCTCAGTACATTGTACGAACACGGGATGGACCTCGAATGGGAAAAAATAATACCTGAGCGGCAAACAGTCACTGACATTCCACAATACTACTTCAATAGAGTGAAGGGCTTATATGAACCAGAAGTCACACAACTACGTCGTGAAGGAATCATCACAGCTGTAGGAACTCATCCATTCATAAGCCAAACAACAGGAAATTGGAGGTTCAAAGTGCACATAGATCCCGTTTTGACACCATTTGTATTTGATCATAAGCTACAGGAAACTGTGTTAGTGCCTGGAGCAACCTATGCAGAAGTTGCGTTTTTTATTGGAACACATATACTGAAAACAACCCCAGACAATATAGAAGTATCCTTGGATTTCAAGAATCCAGTTGCCCCTTCACGGGGTAAAAGTTGTGAATTATATGTAGATACTGAAGAAGTAAATACGGGGTGCTTGCAGTTTATCGTAAAACATAAGGACATCGTAGTCACTACTGGAACGATTGGAAAAAGGATCCTCCCAAGAAGAGTGCCAGTTGATCTTCAATCGATTAGGGAGCGATGCATACAAGAGTGTGACGTTTATGAAAACCTCGATGATATAGGTCTGACATATGGAGATACACTTACATTAAATGCGAAAACGTGGAGAAACAAAACGGAGAGCCTATCTGAACTTGTTGTACCAGATATCATTTTTGACGACATGAAACGTACCATTATTCACCCTGCAGTATTGGATGCAATGTTCCAGATGATAGCGGTTATTACTACATGTAATCCAGATGAGAAGAGGCTTCCAAAAGGTATCAAGCATCTCGTGTACAACCAGTTTCTGCAAAAGAAAATGTACGCTTACACAAAAGTGTACCCTGATGGCCACTACAATGCGCTCCTTACTACAATCGATGGTCATGTAATCGTAGAGTATACACATTTCTACACCCAGATAATCAGTGATGGAAGAAATTATGACACAGACATCGCTTTTTGGCAGTCATGGCAGAAATATTTCATTGAAAGTGAAACTAGAATGGCCGCAGGTTCTGCTGAAAAGACATTCCTTGCATTTACGTGCAATAATGAAATTATGGATAAATTAGAGTCCCTCTCAGTAAACGGTACTGTAAAATCGATTCATATGAATGGACAAGCATCAGTGCGAAAGTTATTTCGTGAAGTTCTTGGCATGCTACCATCGGATACTTTAGGAGGAATACTGTTTGTACCCGGACAAAGACTTCAATCGCATACTGAGGACAGTAAAGTGATAATGGAAACTTTAACAAGGTCTTTCAAACAGTTATCAGACCTTGTTAACGTTCTATATGAGCAGAAATGCTTAGTTCCTTTGTTCGTTGTAACGGAGGCAACTCAAAATATCAAGTTAATGGGAATATCAGAGCCGAATGTATACGGTGCTGAATTGTGGGGTTTGGTTAGATCTGTGAAAAAAGAAGGACTGATGGCAAAAAAAGAGGGTATCATACAGGGAATATATCTGATTGACATTTGTCCGACAATAGAATCCGCAGTGTCTCAGCTTGGGATACTGATTTCCGTAGTTGCATCTGGACAACTTCCAACTGAATGTCCGGAAGAACTTGCAATTCTCGACGGGGTAGTATACTATAGAACATTTGCTCGCTTTGATGAAAAATGCTTAGAGTCTCAGCTCAACGTAAATCAGTTGGAAGATGGTCAAATGGCCTTCATTAAGTCATCCGGATCAGATATAACGCATGAACCTTGTCTTGTAGTGTCGGATATAGTCATTGATAGGAACATTGTCTCAATGAAATGTAATGAGAAAAACGATGAAAGTGTAACAGTGGCCCTTGAAGAAACATGTCTCCATAGTGAAAAAATTTACTCATTGATTGAAGACCAAGACAAAGATTATGAAGATATGTGGGGAAAAGTGGAAAAATCTGAGTATCAAACATTACATCTGGAGGCTGTCGGCCACAAGATAACATTCAATCCTGAAACACACACGTTTACTCGAGGAACAAAACTTGTGGTGTGCTACCCAATGACAGCTGGTACATATCTTAGAGTGCCTCGCTATGCTACATGCCCGATGAATACTCTAAGGAATTATCGCCCAGGCTTGGTAACGGCCGCCACTGTTCTTTGGAGTATAGCCGATCATGTGAACAAGAGTGTCGATCTGATAGCAATAATTGACGAGCAATCACTGCATTTACGGGAACTTGTCGAAAGTCTGTTCAGACTCCGGAATCAAAAGGTGACAGTTTTGACAGCCAAACAGATAAAAAGAGAAATCACATCTGATGAAAAGTCCATAATTCTTCTAGCAGGTGTTAAATCATTAGATGAATGGTTTCACAGATTACTGGAGCAAGGATACTTCAACCAACTTGTCACGTTGCGCCAGTTTTTATCGACTTCATTTCAACGATCAATTCAAAGGAAATATACTCACATTGATGTTGTTGTCTTTGACACCAATAATATGTTTGCACCGTACAAACTTCGCAACGCCCTCAGTCCAGTATTTTCCTGGCTAAAAAACACTGACTTTGGTAAGCAAAGTAACCTTGAATTATATCAATTTGTTGAAGAGAAGCTACTAGCTGTAAGCACACAAACTGCAAGTTCATATCAGTCTAATGACGTTGTCTGGGCAGAAAACACATCAATTTTACCCATACCAGCTCTAACGCTATCTCTGCAAAAAGACGGGCATACAAAAATGGGAGTAAAATCTGTGCGTGGAGTTTTATTTATGTCAAACGGATGTTATATCGTCGTTGGTGGCCTGACAGGTTTGGGATGGGAAATTGTTCTCCTCCTTGCAGAGAAAGGTGCAGGATTGATCGTAATCTTCTCAAGAAGAGTTCCTGATTCGTCACAATTGAATAAGATTGAAGAACTGATTGGACAATATAAATGTCAGATAATTAGCATTCAAGTAGATATTTCGGATGTTACGTCCCTTAAAAAAGGATTGAATTCTATAGAATTGCAATTCCCAAGCATGCAAATAAAGGGCATTTTCCATGGAGCTGGAGTTTTGTCAGACTCCCTACTGATTCAAATGTCAGACGAACAGCTCGAAAGGGTACTTCTGCCCAAAGTAAAAGGAACGTGGAACTTACACCTGTGCACGACTCATCTCCCGCTCGATTATTTTGTGATGCATTCCTCAATTGTATCTGTCCTAGGAAATGCAGGTCAAACAAACTACGCAGCAGGGAATGCGTTCATGGATTCAGTTTCCCATTACAGACGAGCTCGGGGATTGTGTGGACAGAGTATCAACTGGGGACCTTTGTCTGTCGGTATGGCCAAAAACAATGCAGCAGTCGAGGAGCAGATGCAAAAAGTGGGTTTTCACAGTCTAACTATCCCACAGATCAGAACTTGTCTCCTGCACGCATTGATGATCGGTGTACCACAAATAACCTACAATTCATTTAACTGGATGCAATTCACCAAAAGCTTGATGCAGAGTGCCATCAAGAGTTGGAAGACAACCTTCGAAACCCTGATATCTCCTGAGTTTATCGATCAAGCTACACAAGCAAGTTTAGCGACAAATAATTTTGACATGGACCTTAGGGCTCTTCGTGAAATGTCAGCAAAGGAACAGAAAGAAGTGGTGCTAAGTATCATCTACAAAACCGCCAGTGAAGTATTTCTTGTAGACATCGAAACACTACAGCCGCAAACGCCATTCATGAACCTTGGCGTCGATTCAATGGCCGCTATGAGTTTTGTTAATCGAATTTATGAAT